>WHWC01000334.1:0-29022 GCA_019426215.1 Buddleja alternifolia | reverse complement strand
CAAGCTCATGTAACTCAGAATATACAGGCTGATATAATAGTTCACCTAATTTCATTAAAAAAAAATAGATGAATTAGAGAGTGGTTAGACAATATAACTATCACAAACTAAATTTATCGTGAATACAAAGTAGACACCTTCATGCTCAGATGTTTGCAGTAAAGCTTTAAGCAACCAAACAACTTTTTCTTGTTGTCTTGGTCTCCATTTACATGAATTAGGCTGAATGTCCACAGCTTTTTTTTTATTTCTAGCTTCAACAACTTTATCATTATATTCTTGTCGCTCATCATGTGAAAGGTTTGCATACTTTTTCCTTTTTAGCTCTAACTTTTTTGTCCTTATATCATCTTCAAAATAAATAATTAATTTAGAAAAATTATAAACATAATGAATAAAATGGTTACATGTATTAGAGGTGTTCACAAACCTGCATCATATATGATTAATACTAATCCGATTGTCTCACTTCAGCAATGGTGAGGCAATACATTTGAAGTATTTGAACTTAAAAAAAGTGCCTTGTTCTTCATGAGGGTCACTCACCCCAAAGCAAGCAGAAATGGCAACAAATAAAAACCGAAACCATTTTATTTATGCATATAATTAGGTTGTATGTAGAATGTTCATCTCAGAAATACTAAGCATTTCTTTGGGCAACCAATTCAGACTTTATCAGAATCATAATCACATGTACTTATCTGATTATCCACTCTAGCAATGTCATAGCGCCATTTATATTGTTTATGTAATATAATTTTACAAAGGATAATAACCATTTACAATACTATATTCAGGAAAAAGTTTTGATAATGAAAAGATTTTTCATGTCAAGAGGATTGATAATATTGACAGTAATAGGTATTTTCATATCAAGAGCATTGCTAATATTGATTATCTATTTCTCTTCTACCATTCTCAGCATCTAAAGACATGATTGTTACACGTTGAAGCATAGAAAGATGGATATGTTTCTTATAACAGGAAAATTTAGCTCTTTGAATTATTATGGAAGAAGACAATGTATATAAATAAAAATTTACTCACCTGGACTATAGCATGAGAATCGAAGGCAATAATATTGACAAACCGTTCAGGTGCTAGAGTTTGAAAGAGTCACCTGCATCTATTTCCTTGAAGTAAAAATAAAAATGGAATTGATTAGCATGACTAATTGGTGATATGCAGGACTCATTTAGTTCAAATTTAAATTTTCGATTGTCAATTTCACCATTAGTCATAAGCTATACTAAATGCAGATATGAATATTGTAACGGTAGGCACTAATTTTCTTAGTAACGGCTATTTGGTTGTACTTTTGTTCTTTAAGCGAGGAGGTAATTGTATTGATGTAATCGTTTGTTTGGCAATCTCCTCGATTTTTCGGCGAGTAAATTTTTCAAAATGGAGTGTATGAAATGGTCATATAGTTGTAATGGTTTAAAGCTTGGATGTGATTTCATTGAAAGGGAAAGAAAGAGGATACATTTGAAACAGACACATTTTCATAAGAATCGTTGATATTTAGAGTGTAGTCTGTTACAAAACTATGATGAAGTCAGTTTATACGCAGCAGCATCTCATGATGTGAAATATTATCATTAATGTCAATAAAAAATAAGTTCAGATGCAGAGTTTACACCAAATATATATAAATTCAATTGATAATTTTCTTTTTAGTTGAGAACAACTTCTGTAATTCTTTGAAAAGCTTGTTTTTCTTGCATCCGAAGCTTTTTAAATGAAACAAAGTTTGAACCTTTCCTCGAGTAGTCCACTACGCAATCTACGCTATCACAAATGTTGTTCCTTCTCATGTAACTTAGATTTTTTTTTTTTCACTTTCTATGTTTTTAATAATAAAGAACAACGGTCCTTTTATAAGAAGTGATAACCTGCATGTAGCTGCACAAGCAAATTATTTTTTCAAAAAAGTCCACAAAAGAAGACTACTAAAATATTTTACTATAACACGTTTTTTTCATTACAAACTCCTTGAGAGGATATTAACATTTTGATTAATTGAGAAGTGTGAAAATTCTAATTTCTATCAATTATCATATTCATTTGTTGGATAGAAAGTCACGTTTTGTAGGCAAAATTCATTGGATTTAAGCAACAGAATAATAAGCATTTTATTCATAGAATTTGATCAAAAATAATAAAGGATTGTAATAATTATTCATACTTGCGGGGGGGGGGGGGGGTGTTTAATTTGTCAATATATATTTTAAATAAATAAACTCATATACAAATGAATAAGAATTATGCCATAAAGAAAGGCGTGTCTCATTTATCACGTACACACCCTTATTGATAACCTCTAAAAGAAATTTTCCATTCGGAAGCTCCTCGCGAACGTAGACATGGTTAAATTGGAAACATTATATATAGAATGAATTTGCACCCTTCTCACCAGCGTACCTTATTAATCTGTGCAACTTTTCACATTCAAATAACAAAAATACTCCCTTTCCAACTTCCCAAATCTATTCCAAGATTTTCACTATAAATGTTATATTATTCTCTGTAATTCTCATGCAATATAGTCTGTAAAACAATTTTTTCTGATTTCGATTTCATGAGAGGTTTATGGATCTACTAATTCCACAAAGAAGTGTCTCCTTTATCGTGTAGACGTCCTTCTTGATTGGGTGATGTCGTTTAGACCATAGGAGTGCACCTCTAAAAGAAATTTTGCAATTGCAACCGCCCCGCGAACGACGCCATATTTATATATGTATGAAACTAAACAAAACGCAAGTTTGAAAAAATCATTTGACAATTGGTATATAGACTAAATTGGCAGTGCTTTTGAAAGTGAATGATTGATAGGAATATGGCTCTTAGACTAAATCATTTGACAATTGGAGTATAGACTAAATCGGTAAGGCTTTTGAAAGTGAGTGCTTGCTACTAATGTCCATCTTATATATATATATATATATATATATATACAATTAGGAATATGGCTCTTAGAATTCATAGGAATATGGATCTTAGAATTCTAGTATATAGTAATGGTAATTAATTTAGTGTAAGGTGATCATTTAATTTTTTAGGGTAGTGGTGGGATAAATATGGACTATGACCATTTAGTTTTTTAGGTTATAGGTCCATTATGTCGCCAAGTGGAGAGGAATCACATTTATGACCAGTAGACAAGGTCTTGGTGTCTGTGGTGGAACGGTAAGGTTCAAGTGCTACACACATCTTGTAAATCCAATACATGGGTGGTTGAATTAGATGGAGGGACCACACTTGATGAAAAATGTGGTAATTTGGGGACTACATTTGATGAACATTATAATTGGGATACCAAAATCAAATTCGAAATATAAATGGGGATCAAAAATGAATTTTTTCCTATAATATATATAAGAAGTTTAAACAGTGTCCTGATAATTTTCTCCCTTCCAAATAACCTTGTCCCTAAACCTTTTTAGAGGATGTAGTCCCTCAAACCTAAAAATATTGTCTCTGCCACTTATTGATAAATACAAATATGAAATATGGCCTTAAGAAACTTAAATTGAATCACGTTTTATTTTTATGCAATGATAAAATTATATGTGAGTTAATATCATTGTAATTATCGAATAATTTTACTCAGTAATGATGTCTATACATTATTTAAATTAGAAAGTTCACAATTTGTTGAATTATTACGTCTTCTTGTTAAATTTAATTTTATAAAATGTGAAACAAGAAAACACTTAAACTCAAACCTCCGAAAATAATTAAATTGGTACACTTAAAACACAATATCAATTATTAAATTTCATATTAGAAGCTTAAATAAAGAAAATTATAATTTGTCATCGTATTAGGAAAAAAAAATTCATTTTTTTTATAAACTGATACATTTATTTCCTCAATTGCGACCATTAACAATCTTGATCGCTATGTCAGAAAACAAAGATACAAATACCAAAGGCCCGAAATATTAACTTTCAAAATAAAGGAAAGAAAATGAAAAGGGATCACCTTAAATGGATATTTGTGTGCATCTACATCTTTCCCAACCACATCATTTTCGATTATTGTAGCGGCATCGTATTATATATCTGGTGTATTCGTGGGGTCGTCTGTATCTAAATTGCAATTGGGATTCCATAGCAAAATTGCAATTGGGATTCCATAGCAAAATTGCAAGTGGGATTCCATAGCAAACTTATTTCTAAAGAAAGAGTGCATCTGCATCTTTCCCAACCACATCATTTTCGATTATTGTAGCAGCATCGTATTATATATCTGGTGTATTCGTGGGGTCGTCTGTATCTAAATTGCAATTGGGATTCCATAGCAAAATTGCAATTGGGATTCCATAGCAAAATTGCAAGTGGGATTCCATAGCAAACTTATTTTTAAAGAAAGAAAATACTAAAATTACACTAAAAGGAAAACCAAAATGAGCCCAACATATAACCTCACACATTAGACTTCTCGAAAAACATAAGAAAACAAAATGAGTGACATCCAAAGAATCCCGGGGAAAATAAAGGTAACTAAGCTTTCAAACCTCACAATACAATTCCATAACTGTTGTATTCGAAACTAACTTAGCTTGAGGCTTCATTTCAGTCCTTAGAAGCAAGATTTTCTTTTGCATTTTGTATCTTCGAAAACTTGTTCACAATCTTCTATTCTTCAACCAAGAAAGCTCTAATGATATCCTTTCACTCACACAACCACCAAATAACACTCCGGCAACCATAGGGAATATTGTCAGAATCTAAACCTCTTCATATAAATTATGAGAAAGAGTTAATGTCTTTAATAATGATGAGTAGTTAATAATTTTAGGTTATAGTGGTGAGAATAGTAGTGGGATATATAGTATAGATAGATAGCAATATGGCTCTTAGGATTCATAGGAACATGGCTCTTAGAATTCTAGTATATAGTAATGGTAATCTATATAGTAATGGTAATCTATACTATATTAAAAGTTGAGGATAGAAGTGTAAAATCACAATTGGAACAAACACTAACATATCCACACTTTTAGTATAGTATAGATATAGATATAGATAGATAGTATAGATAGGTATAGATATGTTGGATCTCAATCATGATCTCTTTTTACATTAGTTCATTTTATCAGACTTCACAAGCTCCATCATAAAGCCTTCGGGACACGTCCATAGTCCATAGAAGTTGGTGTTGGATAAAATGGTACAAATTGTGGTTGAGTACGAAATTCGAACGCCGTTAGTATCCGGGATACTTAAGATTATTGGATAATCTTAATCTACGTTCCGAGTAGATGAGTTTAGCATTTCGAATTTCTCTAATCGGAACGAATGAGAAATTAAGTGCTAAACTGAAGGGTTTGAATTTGTGTATCCCATATTTTGATATAATTTTATTTAATATGTCATGCATACATCATGAATGACACATCTCATTTTAATGGAAAATATGTCAAGAATACATCATGAATGACATATGAGCACATCAAGGTGGTGGAGCATCTTGGATGGCTAAGATTTGATCTTAGAAATGGATGGTGTGGATTGATTCTTATGGCAATGGTTTTTGCCTATAAATAGCAACCATTCCAACCATTTTGAAACACACCAACTCAAAACACAACATATTTTCTCTAAGTGTTCTTGAGTTTTATAAAACCATCTTCATCTTTTTTCTTGAGATTTCAACAGTAAATTAAGTTCGTAGTTTTCTGAAATTGAAGTGGTTTAATCTTCAGAAAAAGAATATCGTTGTATCTTGGGACACTTGTTGCAAGAACTCGTACCACCAAGGCGGGGCAATTTAGTGTTAAGGATAGAGAGTTCTCTCTCGCCTCGATATAATCTTTCTTTGTTATTATCAATTTGATACGTTTGTGAAGTTTTGAAACAACAAACTTAACACTAAATTTTCTTGTTGTTGTTCAAAAGTTATCACTTGTTCAAATGGAAAATATGGGAAATGTTGATGGTGCTACTCTTGATTTCGGTCTTGGACCAGGTGCTATTCATGGTCTCGGTATTATCAATGGCTCCGGTGGAGGTTCTGGTTTTAGTTACGGTTCAGGGCTGGGTCCTGGTTCCGGTTTTGGCATTGGCTCTGGTGGGGGTACCGGGCTAGGTTCTGGTTCAGGTTGGGCCCTGGTTCCGGTTCTGGCTCTGCTCCGGTCCCTCCATTTGTTTCAATGGCTAATCCTGTTATACCGGTTCAGGCTGAAAAACGGAGAAGTTCAGCGGGGCTGACTTCAAGAGGTGGCAACAAAAGATGTTGTTTTACCTCACGACTTTGAACCAAGCAAGGTACTTAAGGGGAAATGCTCCTTATGTCCCGGTTGAGTCAACTGATAGTGATCTGAGGAAGGCATATGATTCCTGGATACATGGTGATTTCCTTTGCAGAAATTACCTACTCAATGGATTGAATGATTCGCTTTACAGCGTATATTCTGAAGTAAAAACTGCCAAAGACCTCTGGGAGGCACTGGACAAGAAGTATAGAACTGAGGACGCTGGACTAAAGAAGTTCGTGGTCGCGAAGTTCTTAGACTTCAAAATGGTAGACTCTAAGTCTGTGACAAGCCAAGTTCAAGAGTTTCAAATTATATTACATGAAATTCATGCTGAGAACATGGCTCTGAGTGAGTCCTTCCAAGTAGCTTCTATCATTGAGAAGTTACCGCCTTCTTGGAAGGATTTCAAGAATTACTTGAAGCACAAACGAAAGGAGATGAGTCTAGAAGACTTGGTTGTCCGACTCAGAATTGAGGAAGACAATCGAGGATCAGACAAGAAGCTCCTTGTGCAGGCAATGGCAAACATTGCTGAAGTTCCGGAGAGTTCTGACCGGAAGAGAAAATTCCAAGGAAAATTCCAAGGAAATTCCCAGAAAAAGAAGGCTGCCGGGAAAGGAAAGTCAAGGGCGGGAGACCGAGAGATTGTAGAGAGCCCAAGAAAAACAAGTTTCATGGGCAAGGTTCTGGCCATAACCAGAACAAAGGCAAGAACCGGGTGCAAAATGAAGTGCACCTAGCTGTTGATGATGTCCAGGGTATCAACAAGATGATCGATGACCTGTCGGACAAACAGGTGCCGATCGATCTAACAGATCTTGATCTCACTGCCGTCGTGTTCGAAGCCAACTTGGTGGACAACCCGAGGGAGTGGTTTGTTGACACTGGAGCTACTCGCCATATCTGTTCAGATAGGGCTGCCTTCTCGTCCTATACCCCAACTGAAGGACGAAGACTGTTTATGGGCAACTCAGCCACATCTCCAGTGGTTGGAATGGGGAAAGTTGTGCTGAAGATGACTTCAGGCAAAGAACTGACATTGACTGAAGTTCTGCATGTTCCGGAGATTCGCAAGAATTTGGTATCCGGTTCAGCTTTGGTCAAGAATGGGTTCAAGATAGTCTTCGAGGCTGATAGATTTTCTTTAACAAAGAGAGGATTTTATGTTGGAAAAGGTTACCTTGAGCAGGGCCTTTTCAAGATGAATGTAATGAATGTAATCCGCTCTGTTGTAATTGAAAATGAAAGCAATAAAAGTATTGAGAATTCTGTTTATTTGCTTGAGTATTCTAATTTGTGGCATGTCAGACTAGGACATGTAAATTATAATACTATTCGAAGATTGGTCAACTTGAACTTATTACCAACTTTTAAAGTTGAAAATGAACATAAATGTGGAATTTGTGTTGAGGCAAAACTAGTCAAACAACCGTTTCCTTCAGTGGAAAGAAACACCGCACCACTAGAACTTATTCACAGTGACATCTGTGATTTGAAGTTTGTGCAAACTAGAGGTGGGAAAAAATATTTCATTACATTCATAGATGATTGCACAAAGTATTGTTATGTGTATTTACTAAGAAGTAAAGATGAAGCGCTAGGAGCGTTTACACATTACAAAACGGAAGTTGAAAATCAACTTGGAAAAAGGATAAAGGCTATCCGTAGTGATAGAGGTGGCGAATACAGAGCACCGTTTGATGAATTTTGTGCAAATTCAGGCATTATACATCAAACAACGGCCCCATATTCACCACAATCAAACGGAATAGCGGAGCGCAAGAATCGTACTCTTAAGGAGATGATGAATGCGTTGCTGATTAATTCAGGTTTACCTGAGAATTTGTGGGGGGAGGCGATCCTCTCCGCCAATTATATCCTTAACAAGATTCCCCACAAAAGTAGGAGTGAGACTCCGTACGAACTTTGGAAAGGTCAAAAGCCTTCTTACAAGTACCTCAAAGTGTGGGGGTGTTTGGCTAAGGTAGAAATACCCAAACCCAAACAAGTTAAGATAGGGCCTAAAACTATTGATTGCATATTCATAGGTTATGCACTTAATAGTAGCGCCTATCGATTTTTGGTACATAAATCAGAAATATCTGAGATTCATGAAGGTACTATCATGGAATCTAGAAATGCTTCATTTTTCGAGGATATCTTTCCAAGTAAGGAAAGAAATGAACAAGTTCCTCTCAAAAGAACATTTGATGAGTCTACGAGTAGTTCTAATCCCGGGGATGAAGAACCACGTCGTAGCAAAAGGGCAAGAGTTCCAAAATCATTTGGTCCCGATTATGTATCTTATACATTAGAAGGGGAGCCAAGGACGATTAAGGAAGCTATGTCCAGTCCAGATGCTCAACTCTGGAAAGAGGCTATCAATAGTGAAATCGAGTCTATTTTGCACAACCATACCTGGGAGTTGGTTGATCTTCCAAAGGGAAGTAAGCCTTTAGGCTGTAAATGGATTCTGAAAAGAAAGTATAAGGCTGATGGAACTATTGATAAGTATAAGGCCCGTTTGGTAGTCAAAGGATACCGACAAACAGAAGGTCTTGATTTCTTCGATACTTATTCTCCAGTAACGAGAATAACATCCATAAGATTATTCATCGCTATTGCTGCGCTGCATAACCTTGAGATACATCAAATGGATGTTAAGACTGCGTTTCTGAACGGAGAATTAGAAGAAGAAATATACATGGAACAACCCGAGGGGTATGTTGCTCCTGGAAAGGAGAAGAAAGTGTGTAAACTTGTAAAGTCGCTATACGGACTTAAACAAGCGCCAAAGCAGTGGCATGAAAAATTTGATAGCACAATGTTATCAAATGGTTTCAAGATCAACGAGTGTGATAAATGCGTGTATGTTAGACAAACACATAACGCATACGTCATAGTGTGTCTATATGTAGATGACATGTTGATAATGGGTAGTAATCATGAAATTATCATGAATACTAAAGGAATGTTAAAGAAGAACTTTGACATGAAGGATATGGGACTTGCAGACGTCATCTTAGGGATTAAAATCCTGAGGACTTCTAAAGGACTAGTCTTATCACAATCTCATTACATTGAGACGGTTTTGGAAAAGTTCCTTCCGAGTGATAGTGCACCAGTTAAGACGCCAGTGGACTTGAGCGTTCATTTACGCAAGAACCATGGCGAACCCGTATCACAGTTAGAATATGCTAGGGTCATTGGGAGTCTGATGTATATCATGAACTGTACTCGCCCTGATCTAGCTTATTCTATGAGCAAGTTGAGTAGGTTCACAAGTAATCCAAGTGAAGAGCATTGGAATGCTTTAACTAGAGTTCTTAAGTATTTAAAGTATACTAAAGAATATGGATTACACTACTCAAGATATCCAGCTGTAATAGAGGGATACAGCGATGCTAATTGGATATCAGACACGAACGACTCTAAGTCCACAAGTGGATATGTATTTACCGTTGGTGGAGGAGCAGTGTCGTGGAAATCTTCTAAGCAAACTTCATAGCCCGTTCCACGATGGAATCAGAATTCATAGCTTTAGATAAAGCTGGTGAAGAAGCTGAGTGGCTAAGAAATTTCTTAGAAGATGTTCCCTGTTGGGAAAAACCTGTGCCTCCGATTTTGATTCATTGCGACTGTATGTCGGCAATTGGGAGGGCTCAGAGTAGTATGTATAATGGTAAGTCTAGACATATTCGTCGTAGGCATAATACCATTAAGCAGTTGATCTCTAACGGGATTATTCCATTGATTATGTGAAATCAAAGGAGAATATTGCAGATCCTTTGACGAAAGGATTGCCTAGAGATCAAATATACTGCCTATCAAGAGGAATGGGATTAAAGTCTACAATTTAAGAATAGACACAGCGGAAACCCAACCATGTTGACTGGAGATCCCAAGATCATGGTTTAATGGGAAAACTAAGTTGTGAACATTCATTGAGGCACTTAAGAGTTAATTAATAAACTCTAAACCCATTGCCTAGGATAAAGAAGTGCAACCTGCAAGTTGTAGCAAAAGGTTAAGCCGGGCTTTTAATGATTCCTATACTGTCTAAATGAAGTGGAGTATGGCAGGATACTCTTAATTAGGAAGTCACCTATGTAAGTGTGAGGTGTAGGCCGCCTCAACATTGAGTAAAATGTAAACACTTCTGAAACCAAGAGGGGGTGCCACGGCCAAAATGGACCCAACCGTGAGAACTGAAAAACTGCTGAAAGTTTATTATGTGAATATTGTTGTCTAGATTTACACGAACGGCTGACCAATTCAAGACATCACGTTCATTGGAGAGCCTAGTAAATCCGATGATATTTCACTAGGAAAGGTTCAAAGCCAAAAGCTACCTCTTTTGATGTGATAAACTTTCAATCGAAATCTCAAGAGCATGCATTGCATTAATTTCATTCGTGTGGGGGATTGTTGGATAAAATGGTACAAATTGTGGTTGAGTACGAAATTCGAACGCCGTTAGTATCCGGGATACTTAAGATTATTGGATAATCTTAATCTACGTTCCGAGTAGATGAGTTTAGCATTTCGAATTTCTCTAATCGGAACGAATGAGAAATTAAGTGCTAAATTGAAGGGTTTGAATTTGTGTATCCCATATTTTGATATAATTTTATTTAATATGTCATGCATACATCATGAATGACACATCTCATTTTAATGGAAAATATGTCATGAATACATCATGAATGACATATGAGCACATCAAGGTGGTGGAGCATCTTGGATGGCTAAGATTTGATCTTAGAAATGGATGGTGTGGATTGATTCTTATGGCAATGGTTTTTGCCTATAAATAGCAACCATTCCAACCATTTTGAAACACACCAACTCAAAACACAACATATTCTCTCTAAGTGTTCTTGAGTTTTATAAAACCATCTTCATCTTTTTTCTTGAGATTTCAACAGTAAATTAAGTTCGTAGTTTTCTGAAATTGAAGTGGTTTAATCTTCAGAAAAAGAATATCGTTGTATCTTGGGACACTTGTTGCAAGAACTCGTACCACCAAGGCGGGGCAATTTAGTGTTAAGGATAGAGAGTTCTCTCTCGCCTCGATATAATCTTTCTTTGTTATTATCAATTTGATACGTTTGTGAAGTTTTGAAACAACAGTTGGTAAACTCCAATTCTATTGTATTGGACTCCAAATTTAATCAGATTAAATCCCCATAGTTTTCACAATAATGTTCATTTTACATCAATTTATATTTGGGATACCAATGCTGAAAGACTCTGCTGCAACCTTGAAATTTAATGAGAATAAAATCTGATAAATGCAGTTTGCAATGCATGGTACGTTACTCACATTGGTCCGATAACGAGGTTTTAGCTGAGAAAAGGAATTCACAAGTTTGGTATTTCAGTAGGAGGAACAGATCGAGCATTCAACGAAGGCTGGAGAGCTTTTACGACAATGCTCATGTTCGGGCGGAAGTCAGCTTTGTACTGCTGACACAAGGCAGCAATTGCAGCCATCTGGTTGAAAAAAAATATTCATAATCATGAAGCATTATTACTCATATTTATGATACTACACATACATGAAAGTATGAAAAGGTCGTTTTAGGGGTTATGTAGAACAGCATGCCACACTATTAGATGAGTCTCATCCAAACAAGAGGTCAGTTGAACATAGATTATTTAGAAAATTAAACAACTCATTTACCCTTGCAACTGCCTTTCGAGGGTATTCTCCGTTCAGTCTGGGATCGACACATTGCTTTACCTTGTCTTCACTGAGATTTTGTATCACTTGCATTAAATTGCCACATTAATCAGTTTATAGTATATATGTATAATATACAGAAGGCAAATTGCATACCCATGTCACAAGACTCTGCTGCCCCCTTGGCCGTGTATGATCAACTGGTTTAAGGCCGGTCAAGAGTTCCAAGAGTACCACACCAAAGCTGTAAACATCACCCTTCAAACTTATCTAGCCAGTCATTGCGTATCTACCACCCAAAATAAAAATGAAAAAGACCAAAAAGAAATCAGACAAAAATTAGATTTTTATTTTTCCAGTTGGCAAAGTAAATCAGTTCACTGAAACTATAGTTGATGGACTTCAAAAGAAAAAGGGCATACTCGGGACATTGATAACCAAATGTCACAAGAACACGAAAAGAATCAAGACGAGTTTCCGTGTAAAAGGCTTGATTTGATAACTCAAAATCAGTGATCTTACCAACATCATCATCAGAAATCATAACATTGCTGGACTGGAAGTCACCATGAATACTAGGAGGCTGTGCCCTTCTCATGCAAGTGCTCTAATCCTTTTGCAGCCCCAAAAGCAATTTTGACTCTTTGGGCCCATGGCAGAACCGGACCTGGTTGTCCGTCTTTGAAACCTCTCCGTCCTATATTAAAAATTAGGATAATTAGTGCATACAAGATAAAAATCATGATGAAATGATATTGAGATGGGCACAGCCCCAACTTAACGAAAGCAAAATTTATAAAATGAATTCTAGCAACGTCTATCAACTCCAGCCTAAAGAGCCTAAAAGAATGTCCTCACTATGATAAAATTAACATGAATTCACCATGAAGAATGTCATATAGGGAGCCGCGCGGAGCGTACTGATGGGTTTAAAGTGTGGAGACAAATCAAGGTGCCAAAGGAAGAAGAAATTGAGCCGGAACGGCACCCAGGCGCGGCCATATACGCACCCAGGCGCGGCACGCAGGAGAAGGGCCAAGGCTACTGTCGGCGGCGCCCAGGCGTGGCCATAACGGCGCCTAGGCGCCGGCACAGTGGCGCCCAGGCGTGGCCTTTCGGCGCCTAGGCGTGGGTCCGACGCTGGGAGCGTTAATTTTACGCGGTTTTGTGTAATTTTGGCAAGTTTTGAGTTACCTACTCGGTTTAGGTCATTATATCTCAGTCTCCAAGTGTATAACATATAAGTAGATGAAATTCTCTTCATTGTAATGTACCTCTCTCACAAGTATAATAAAATCTCTCTAGCATAGGTCCGTGGACGTAGGCAATTTGCCGAACCACGTAAAATCGTTATCTCTTTTTCTTGCTTTCTCTTTACTTTTAAGTTCGTTTATGCGCATTGATTCCTAACAACTGGTATCAAGAGCACGGGTTAAATCAATCGGTGTGAATCGATGGCGTCTGAAGAAGGAAAAGTGAAGATTGACAAATTTGATGGAAAAGACTTTGGATTCTGGCGAACACAGATGGAGGATTATCTGTACCAGAAAAAGCTCCATCAACCATTGTTGGGGAAGAAGCCTGAAAAGATGTCAGACAAGGATTGGGAGTTATTGGATAGGCAAACCCTAGGGGTTATTCGACTGACGTTATCAAGAAACGTGATGTTTAACATCCTAGATCAAACTACAACAGCGGGTTTGATGAAGGCGTTATCCAATATGTATGAGAAGCCATCCGCATCGAATAAAGTCTATCTGATGAGACGTTTATTCAATTTGAGGATGACGGATGGAGGATCGGTGACCAACCATATCAACGTGATCATCACTCAGTTGAGCTCGGTTGATATTAATTTCGAGGATGAGGTAAGGGCCTTAATTTTATTGTCTTCATTACCGGATAGTTGGAGTGCGACGGTAACTGCTGTGAGTAGTTCGTCTGGCCAAAGGAAGTTGAAACTTCAGGAGATTTGGGATCTGATTTTGAGCGAGGATATTCGCCGGAGGGAATCAGAGGAACTCACATCTACTGCATTGAGTGCGGAGAGCAGAGGAAGAGGTGTTCAACGGGGTGGTCAGAAAGATAGAGGTCGATCCAAATCAAAGGGGCAAGAGAAGTCAAAACAGCGCAAGGAGGCTGATTGCTGGGGCTGCGGGAAGAAAGGCCATTACAAGAGGGATTGTCCTGAAAAGGGGGGTCAGAATCAAAACCGGGAACATCAACAAGCAAACGCAGCAGTAGACGACGTCGGAGATGCTTTGGTTTGCTGTGTTGACAGTCCAGCTGACCAATGGGTCCTGGATTCAGGTGCGTCGTTCCATGCTACTTCATGTAAGAATTATCTAACAAATTATGTTTTTGGAAAATTTGGAAAGGTTTTTCTTGCAGATGTCGAACCCTTGGAATTGTTGGTAAGGGTGATGTCACTATAACGACGGCACAGGGAATGCAATTGAAACTGCATGATGTGAGACATGTTCCGGGGTTGAGGAAGAATTTGATCTCAATGGGTCAAATTGACAGTGATGGGTACACCACGGTGTTTGGTGGTGGTGTATGGAAAATCACCAAAGGTAATCTGGTGGTGGCTCGTGGTAAGAAGTCGGGGACTCTGTATACCACAGAAATAAAGAAGGACTCGTTTGCTGCAGTCGAGGCTATAGAGGATGTTCACTTATGGCATAGACGACTTGGGCATATGAGTGAGAAGGGAATGAGAATCATGGCATCCAAGGGGAAGCTACCAATCTCAAAGTCGGTTGAATTGGGTCTTTGCGAAGACTGTGTGCTTGGGAAGCAGAAAAAGGTAAGCTTTTCCAAAACGGGTAGAGAACCGAAGGCAGAGAAGTTGGAGCTTGTGCATACTGATGTATGGGGACCGGCTCCCATACAGTCACTTGGAGGGTCGAGATACTATGTCACCTTCATAGATGATTCCACTCGAAAGGTATGGGTCTATTTTCTGAAAAATAAGTCGGATGTGTTTAATACCTTTAGGAAGTGGAAGGCAGAAGTCGAGAATGAAACGGGGTTGAGATTGAAGTGTCTAAGGTCGGATAATGGCGGGGAGTATGATAGCCAAGAATTCAAAGACTATTGTGCAGAGAATGGGATCAAGATGATCAAGACTATTCCGGGGACTCCGCAGCAGAATGGGATTGCTGAGCGGATGAATAGGACTTTGAATGAACGAGCTAGGAGCATGAGGCTTCACTCTGGGTTGCCAAAGACATTTTGGGCTGATGCAGTGAGTACGGCGGCTTACCTCATCAACCGGGGACCTTCAGTACCGTTGGACTTCAAAATACCGGAGGAGGTTTGGTCTGGAAAGGAGGTAAATTTATCGCATTTAAAAATATTTGGTTGTTTATCTTATGTCTTGCGAAGTTCTGATGATAGGGATAAGTTGGATCCTAAGGCACAGAAGTGCATCTTTATTGGCTATGGAGGAGAGAGTTTTGGGAATCGGTTCTGGGATTACCAAAACAACAAAATCATAAGGCATAAGGATGTCACGTTCAACGAAAGGGTGCTTTACAAGGATAGACTTGGAGCAGAGACTGAGGAAAATGAGAAACCAAAGGCGATACTGGAAGAGATCACTCTAGACCAGGTTGCTGGGAATGACACTGAGAATAGGATCGAGGATGATCCAGAGACTCCACCACCAACCTTGAGAAGATCGAGTAGAACTCCTAAACCAAACATGAGGTATTCCCCTTCCTTACACTATTTACTTTTAACGGATTCGGGTGAGCCCGAGTCGTACAAAGAGGCGACAAGTGTGGGAGATTCTCTCAAGTGGGAGCTAGCCATGAAGGATGAAATGAGCTCGCTTGAGAGAAATAGAACTTAGAGGTTGACTGAGTTACCGAAGGGGAAACGGGCTTTGCAGAACAAGTGGGTATTCCGGGTTAAGGATGAACCGGATGGTAGTAAAAGGTACAAGGCGAGGTTGGTGGTCAAAGGGTTCCAGCAGAAGGAAGGGATTGACTACACTGAAATATTTTCGCCGGTTGTCAAGTTGACTACTATTAGGATGGTTCTAAGTGTTGTTGCTGCAGAGGATCTGCATCTTGAGCAATTAGATGTAAAAATGGCATTCCTTCATGGAGAATTGGAGGAGGAAAACTACATGGTTCAACCGGAAGGTTTTCTAGAGAATGGACGAGAAGACCTTGTATGCAAGCTAGAGAAAAGCTTGTATGGACTTAAACAAGCTCCGAGGCAATGGTATAAGAAGTTTGACACCTTCATGGCTAGTAGTGGATATACTAGGTGTCAAATAGATCATTGTTGTTATTTCAAGAAGTTTAGGGATTGTTACATAATATTGCTACTATATGTGGATGATATGTTAGTGGTTGGGTCTAACATGAGAGAAATTGATAAGTTGAAGAAGCAACTATCCACGGAATTTGAGATGAAAGACTTGGAAGCTGCAAATACAATCCTCGGGATGAGGATCATTCGAGATAGGTCGAGTGGGAGTCTCAAGTTGACTCAAGAGAAGTACATTGAAAAGGTGCAATCTCAAATGCAAAGTCTAGAAGTACACCTTTGGGGAGTCATTTCAAGTTAAGCAAGGAACAATCACCTAAAACTGAGGAGGAGCGAGATCAAATGGCAAAGGTTCCCTATGCCTCTGCCATTGGGAGTTTAATGTATGCAATGGTGTGTACAAGACCGGATATAGCTCATGCAGTGGGAGTTGTGAGTCGGTATATGGCTAATCCGGGGTTAAAGCATTGGGAAGCAGTAAAGTAGCTATTGAGGTATTTGAGGGGTACATCGAGTATGTGCTTATGTTTTTCGGGCAGTAATGTTACTTTGGAGGGCTTCGTGGATGCGGATTTAGGTGGTGATCAAGATGGTCGGAAGAGTACATCGGGGTACATTTACACTGTAGGTGGCACTGCAATAAGTTGGACTTCTAGGCTACAAAAGTGTGTAGCACTCTCCACAACCGAGGCTGAGTACATTGCTATTTCAGAAGCGAGCAAAGAGATGGTTTGGTTGAAGAACTTTCTGAGGGAGATAGATAAGGAGCAACGAGATTGTGCGCTTTATAGTGATAGTCAAAGTGCTATTTGTTTGGCAAAGAATCCGGTGTTTCACTCGAGGACGAAGCATATTCAATTGAAGTATCATCATATCCGAGAGATGATAGATGATAGGACTTTGGAGTTGAAGAAGGTTCTTGGTGCGAAGAATCCGGCGGATATGTTAACTAAGGGAGTTACCACCGAGAAACTGAGGTTTTGCATGGCCTCAGTTGGCCTCGAACTTATGTGATGAGGAGGCCGACTTATGCTAGAGAGAGAGTGCTTTCATTTGGAGAATGAAGAGTCATGGAGTTTGATGAAGAGGTTGTGTTTCTACTTTGAGTTTGGTCTCCAAGTGGGAGATTGATGGGTTTAAAGTGTGGAGACAAATCAAGGTGCCAAAGGAAGAAGAAATTGAGTCGGAACGGCGCCCAGGCGCGGCCATATACGCGCCCAGGCGCGGCACGCAGGAGAAGGGCCGAGGCTACTGTCGGCGGCGCCCAGGCGTGGCCATAACGGCGCCTAGGCGCCAGCACAGTGGCGCCCAGGCGTGGGTCCGACGCTGGGAGCGTTAATTTTATGCGGTTTTGTGTAATTTTGGCAAGTTTTGAGTTACCTACTCGGTTTAGGTCATTATATCTTAGTCTCCAAGTGTATAACATATAAGTAGATGAAATTCTCTTCATTGTAATGTACCTCTCTCACAAGTATAATAAAATCTCTCTAGCATAGGTCCGTGGACGTAGGCAATTTGCCGAACCACGTAAAATTGTTGTCTCTTTTTCTTGCTTTCTCTTTACTTTTAAGTTCGTTTATGCGCATTGATTCCTAACACGTACTCATAAGCTAAGACTCGCAGACCACCATTTACACAATAACCAAGTAGCTCAACCACATTTTCGTGCTTTACGTTGGATATCTTAGAAACCTGCAGAAGCATGTATTAAACAACATCTATTCTTATCGAAAGTTGTATTTCATGCTGCTATATCAACGGATAGTGTTAATGAGAAACCTGTGCTAGAAATTTATGATCTGGCTTCGTGCTGGAGTCTAACTTTCTAATTGGTGTTGAAGAAATTGTAACCGAGATTCTGCCCGAGTCGAGGATTGTTCTTTCTTTAAGACTTTATTTGTACCCTTTTACTGCTAGGTTTCAACAAATAAGTCTCCCAAAATAAAACAGACAATACAATATTCAAGTAGCAGTTTTTGAATATTCTTGAATAGAGCAGATTCAAAGAAAACGAAAATTGTATATTTTAATGTAATGAAGTAGTAATTTCGGATTTCAAGGGTTAGATATATATAGAAAACGTAAAGTCATCACTGAAGAGTCACATTGCTTCAGATAGGCTATTGAACGAAAAGGTTGCACCTTTTCGTTCAAGCTGAAGTGTTATGGCGCCAAACTTAAACCATTTCATTTTTAACGGTCAAAAAGTTTAAATTTTGGCACACTTTGTGACTTTTCCGTACTTAAATTAGAATTTTCAGCAAAAAGATAGACCACGACCACCGACGGCACGCGAGCACTAGCCACGGCACGGCCCGCCCGTCCGACCCGGCATCGGCCTCGGTCACGGCCGCGGTCCACGGGTCGCGGCGCCCAGTCCGCTGGTCGCGGTGCGCGGTGCATCGCACCGGGCGTGGGTGATCCCTCCACTCCCTTTTAGCTTATCAATTTAAGTATTCAAGAAAGTACATGTATTATATACCCACTTCAACTTACTTACTTTTCCTATGTGGGATAAAGAACTTCCTCATAAATTTTCCAAACAAGTTCTATTTAATTCTTCATTAAACACTTGTTTTATACAAACAGTTATTACCAAAATTCCAACAATCCCCCCAATTTTCGAAATTCAAATTCCATTCAATTTCCAAAATTTCTATTTTAACAATATTTTGCACTTCAATAAAGGTGTCTTTCGACTTGAACCTTTACATAGTCTAGCACGTTTCAGGTACCCGAATATTGTGATAGTAAAAATTTTGAATCAAATATTCATAGTGGATACTAGCACATGTTAGACGTACAATTTACAAACAGCTCATTCAACTTGCTCGCACTTTAACGGCCTTGTGCGACAATCTCAGGATTAATAAGTGACTTAGAGATAAGCTTCCAATCTCGCAGAAGCGGCCAAACTTCCTCACTTACATAGGTGAATCTAATCAAGTGTACTTGTATGATTTACACTTTCCAAAGTGGACATAGATTCATTAAGAGATTTATCTCACCCTCTTTTTCATACAAGCATGCACTACCTTGAGATGGTATAGAATTAAATTCTATATGTTTGTGCATTTTCGGTTTTAACTACAAGTGTTTTTCCATTAAATCAATTGAATTGGATACTATCCAAGAATTGATTGGTTTCGACCTATAGGTTACCTTTTACAAAGCTATTAAGCCCATCTCCCTTGAGGTTTTCCAAACCACATCCCTCGCAAGGCCTTTGGTGAGGGGATCAGCCAAATTCTCCTTTGACCTAACATATGTTATTGATATGGTACCATTTCCGATAAGATCTCGGACATAACTATGTCGTAGACTTATGTTTCTAGACTTACCATTATAAATCTTGTTATATGCCCGTGATAATGTAGCTTCATTATCACACAAGATTGAAACAGGAGGCATTGGTTTAGGCCAAATAGGAATTTCTATCATCAGGTCCCTAAGCCATTCTCCTTCTTTAGCCGCTGCCGCTAAGGCAATGAATTCAGATTCCCCACTTAAAAATGTCGTTTTAACATCCATTTGATGTATAACTAAGTCATAAATTGAGGCTAAGGAAATTAGAACTCTAATGGAACTTATTCTTGCTACAGGTGCATAGGTATCAAAATAGTCTTTACCTTCCTTTTGTCGATAACCTTTTGCAACAAGTCTAGCCTTGAACTTGTCAATGGGTCCATCAGGTTTAAGCTTACGTTTAAAGATCCATTTGCATCCAATAGGTTTACAACCAGGGGGTAAATCAGATAGTACCCAAGTTTTATTTAACATGATTGAATCCATTTCATCATTAATAGCTTATTTCCAGAAAGCTACATCCCTAGATGAAATTGCTTCCTTATAAGTTAAAGGATCATGCTCAACATTGTATACTATCGTAGAAGTAATATCATTTCTATCACCTTCTACTAGATACATGTAGAAATCGGAACCATAAGACTTAGCAGTTCTTGCTCTTTTACTTCTTCTTAGCTCAACAACTTCATTTTCCGTAGATTCATCTACAGAAGTTCTATTGAGCTCTTGATTTGAATATATGTTTTCTTGTATTCTTTTTCTAGATGACGAAAAGGAATTTTCAAAAAATTCTACATCTCTAGATTCAAGAATTGTATTTTTATCAATGGAATTCGTAGATTCCATAGTAAGAAATCTATATGCTTTACTTTGTAGTGCATATCCAAGAAAAACACATTCTATCGCTTTAGAACCAAGCTTAGGACGTTTAGGGTCCGTAAGTCTCACTAATGCTTTACACCCCCACACCTTAAGGTGTCCAAGAGAAGGCTTTCGCTTTCTCCAATATTCATAAGGTGAAATATTAGTTTTCTTGTGAGGAATACGGTTAAGTATGTAACAAGCCGTGTTCAAAGCTTCTCCCCACAAGTTGTTTGGCAAACCAGAAGTATTAAGAAGCGTATTAACCATTTCTACTAAAGTTCTATTTTTTCTTTCCGCTACTCCATTTTGTTGAGGAGTATAAGGGGCTGTCACTTGATGAATAATACCATAATCTTCTAAGAAGTCATTATAGGCTATATATTCACCACCTCTATCCGATCGAAGATTTTTAATCTTACAATCTAGTTGGTTTTCAACCTCAACCTTATACACTTTGAATTTCTCCAAAGCTTCATCTTTAGTCCTCAACAAATATACATAAGCATACTTAGAATAATCATCTATAAAAGTTATAAAATATCTTTTACCACCTCTAGTTAGAATTCCTTCTAATTCACAAATATCAGAATGAATTAATTCTAAAGGACTTGAGTTTCTATCTACCTTATGAAAAGGTTTTCTAAGGCTCCGTATGGTTATGTTTTCTGAGTTAAATTCTGAGTTTTTTTTTAAAAAATATGTATTATAGAAATTCATGTGAGAACATTGACTTTTATTGTTTGTTTGGATGTGTTTTTAGAAAATAGTTGGAAGTGGTGTTTGAAGTGACATAAAGTTGAATTTTATTGAGATTTGATATATGAAGTGATTAAATTAATTATGAATGTGTGTGTATATATATATATATATATATATATGAATGATTTGATATAAAGTATGTGTGTGTGTGTGTATATATATATATAGTTATTATAAAATATGATAAAGAAAGAAAGAGAATTAGTTGAAAAGTAGGATAGTGTAATTAATGATGAAAGATTGTGAATTGATTGAAAAGGTGAAATGATTGGTTGTTGTATAGGAGAATGTATAGTAGGATTTAAAATATGAGTATTTTCTGTAGAATTTACCTTGAAGTGTGCATTTTTATTTTCTGGTGATCCAAAAAATAAAAATGGTATTTTGAAAACATAACCATACACAGCTTAACTATTTTCGATTTAACGCACATAGAGCACTTTTCATCATTTGATTTAATACTACTAGGTATTAATCCTAAATTCATCATGCATTTCATACTTTTAGAATTAACATGACCTAATCGATAATGCCATAAATCAAAAAAATCGACAACATACACGGAAGAATTAATATTATTACTCAAACTCAGTTTGAACAATCCGTTGGTTACATAGCCTTTTCCAACGTATTGTCCATTTTTAGTTACATTGATGCTATTAGACTCAAACAACACTTTAAAACCAAATTTGTTCAACAAACTCACTGACACTAGATTTTTTCCAATGTCCGGGACATGAAGTACATCATTGAGAGTGAGTTTCTTTCCGGAAGATAAGTTAAGCACCACTTTTCCTTTCCCCGCAACCTTTGATGATGAGGAATTTCCCATGTGAAGGCTTTGACCGTCTTCAATTTCCTCATAGGTTTGGAACAAACTTTTGTTTCTTGCTATGTGCCTTGTTGCAGCCGAGTCGATCCACCACTCACTATCATCATCAACCATGTTCGCTTCGAACACCACAGCAGCAAAGTTTTCATCATTTACGGCATTGGCTTGTACATGTTGCTGTCCTTTTTGCTTAGATTTCTCTTTGCAATCTTTCTTGAGATGACCAGGTTTACCGTAACCCCAACAATTTCCTTTGACAATTTTGAGTTTCTTGCCATTAAAATTGCACACATTTCACATGTAGAGGTACAACACCTCCCAAACTTGGACCGAAATATGTAAAACATGAATAAACATGACTATAATGGATCTAGCATACCCCCCCCCCCAACACTTATCATGAACATTGTCCCCAATGCTCGAAAAAGAGAAGGGCAAAGTACACGTCACCATAGGGGTGCTGAAAAGCAGACCCGAGTCCTCGAATGCAAATGTGTCCAAGAGTGGCAACAGCGGTGTGAGCAATGAATGCAACAACTACACATTAAACGATGCTAGCCAGACAAAACATTAAGTAATGGATAGAAGTGAGAAACGAAACACAACCAACAACAAAACACAAGACAACTAAAACAAACATGCAGCTACTAAAAAAAATGGAAGAAAAAAAAACACAACAAAAACGGAAATGAAATGAAAAAAAAAACTTACAAACTTGAGTTGCTTCCCAAAAAGCGCTTGTTTATAGTCATTAGCTTGACTTTTGTGCTTTAAGGTTCAAATAGGTGGCCCATTTAGAACAACAATATCCTTGCCATTCCTCCTTTTCTTCTTATGTCCCACTTGCCTCCACTCATATTGCGGTGTCTTGCGATAAGCCCTTTGTGTCGGATTTGTCTTATCGATTTCACGAACACGTAGATGTGGTGGAATGTACTTCATGCAAAAATCATCTTTTCTCACCTTGCCTTGTTGCTCATTGGGGACCTCATCCTCCACCGTAAGAGTGCCCTTAGTCTTACCAAGTGTGCATTGCTCATCAAACAAAAGGTGAATAGCATCGACATATAAACAAGTAAGATCATCCATAAGCGGTTGCATGTCATGACAAACATCGAATATCACCTTTTTATCACCCACCTTCAATGTCAACCTACCCTTTCCCATGTCGAGCTTGGCGTTGCTAGTGGCTAGGAAGGGTCTTCCTAGAATCAAGGGGACATCAATGTCACTATCCATTTCGAGAACCACGAAGTCGACCGGATAGAAGAACTTGTCAACTTGTACAATGACATCCTCGATAATGCCCTTTGGTTTCTTGGTAGAGCGATCCGCCAATTGCACGGACATGGATGTTGGCGTAAGATCTCTAAGGCCTAGCTCCTTAAGAAGGTTGATACTTGCTCCCGAATCACAAAGAACTTTGTCGAACTTGAGATGGCCAATAGTGCACGGTATTGCAAGACTCCCGGGATCTTTGAGTTTAGTTGGCAATTTATTGAGCAAGATGGCGGAACATTCTTCAGTGAGGCACACTGTCTCATTCTCCTTCCATTTCTACTTGTTAGATAGTATATCTTTGAAGAACTTCACGTAATTCGACCTTTGGAGAATGGCGTCAATAAATGGAATGTTAATCCTCACCTCACGAAGGATTGCCAAAATCTGAAGAAAGCTTGTATCCATCTCCGTCTTCTTCTTCTTGTGTGCATTTGGGAAGGGGAGACGAATCTCGATAGGAGGAAAAGGCGTCGAAGTGGAAGAATCAAAATCGGGTGAAACAGGAGGCGGCGCCTGGGCGTGCATATCGGCGCCGCGTAGGCGCGGATCTGGTGGAGCCTGGGCGTGCATCATAGGGCGCTCGGGCGTGAAACTGCGAAGTGATTCGTCCTGCAGAGGTGAAGGCGGCGCCTGGGCGCCGTCTGATGGGCGCCTAGGCGAGGTACTGCGAAACTCCTGTTCAGAGCAGGGGAAATCTGGCGCCTGGGCGTGCAACATAGGGCGCTCAGGCGCGGGACTACTGGCAGTTTCACTCTCTAATTGTTTTCCACTTCTCAAGGTTATGGCATTGCATTGAGCCTTCGGGTTTTTCTCCGTGTCACTTGGTAGAGTCCCCGGGGCTCTACCATTCACTGCGTTGGAAATTTGACCCACTTGGGTTCGCAAGTCCTTCAATTCCGTAAACATGTCCTTCATCATACCCCGAAGTTCGTTGAACGACGTATCGAACTTCTTCATGGGAGCATCAAGTCTCTCATCAGTTGTGGGAGGTCGCATTTGCACTTGACCTTGACCTTGTCCATTGAAGTTGCCTTGCCTCGGGGGTGGGTTATTGAAAGGTGGCCGTGGAGCTTGATAGGTCCCCGGTTGTGCGTTTTGTGCGGGGTTGGGCCTATTTGGAAAATTCTCGGGTACATGAAAGTTCACCCGAGGTTGATTGTGATTCCCCACATAATTGACGTTGCCAACCTCCGGTTCCAAGGCTACTATTCGCTCAACTACTTCCTCAATACTAGTAACCTTTTTAGAGAACGAGGCCTCTTCATCGTCAGGGTAAAGCTCGTCTTCTCGGGCCAACCGTTCTATTTTGTTCCATACACTTTGACAGTCTAACCCAAGGAGATCTCCTCCCGCACCCGCGTTGAGTCTATTCCGAATACGTGACCGAACCCCATCATAGAAATGGAGTACTTGTTCATTCAACCCAAAATTATGATCGGGGCATTTTCGGAGCATGCCCTTATATCTAGCCCAAGTCTCGGCTAAAGACTCATTGCTCCTTTGCCTAAACCCTTTTATATTACTCCGGAGCTCATTGATTTTGGAGGGTGGAAAGAATTTATTTAAAAAGGCATCGACCAACTCACCCCATGTCGTAATAGATTGTGGAGGCAAGGATTTGTACCATGTTGTCGCCCTGTCCTTTAATGAGAAATGGAAGACTCTTAGACGAATCGCATCAAGATCCCGTGGGTGATATTGAATGGTCACAAGAGCATCATCTATAGTCTCTAAATGAGCGTGAGGTGATTCGTCCGGTTCTCCATAGAAAGGTTCTCCTTGCACCATACTAAAGATGTGAGCCGGAATGTGGTAGTTTGGTGTGAAGAAATTAGGCAACACTACGGGCCCCGGAATGGTATGGACCCTAGATGGTAAGCTACCCCGAACCGATGGTAATTGTTGAGGAGGTGCTGCTTGCATGGCTTGTAGAACACCTTGTAACCACTCCCTGTTTTCCGGTAAATTCATATCGGGAAAATTTCCATTCGGGTTTTGGTTGAGATTATTGGCCATTTCCCTTGTTCGCCTACTAGCCCGAAGAACTCGTTCAATTTCGGGCTCCAACTCGTATAGAGGCTCGTTTGAGGAGCGGGTCATGCACCACACAAGAACCTAACAATTAAACACAAAAACGAAATTAGACTTAACACGAAAATAAAAGAAAAGCAAGAAGTAAAGAAAAGACTAATAATTATGAAAACGTAAAAGAAAACAAAAGCAAAAATGAAAATCAAAAACTCAAAATAAACAAGTCCCCGGCAACGGCGCCAAAAACTTGACACGCTAGAAGCTAACGTGCTTGGTAGCAAGTATACTAGTCGTGTAGTAATAAAAATGGACAAAATAAGTCCGGGTTGTCGAACCACGGATACTTGGATTTTTAGCTTATGATTTTCGAATAAACGTAAAGACGAATTAGCGGAAATTAAGAGTAAAACAAGTAAGCAAACAAAGAACAAAAGAAATAAGAACAAGCAACGGCTTGAAACTCAAGTGTGAGAACTAGACTAAGGCACATGCAAGACTTAATTTGATCCTTATCCGCAAAAAGACTCTTGTTGAATTATTAGACCTAGTTGCTATGGTGAAAACTCCTAAGGTAAAGAATACCCGATGTCTCGCGATATGCTCCTACACTTAAGCGGCGGTTTCCTAAGTATGTCTACCCGGAAATCTAACCTCTAAGCATGCATTGAGGAACTAGAGTTTACTCGATTAAAATCGAACGATTTCACCCGGGAGTCTTTACCTATGTCTAGGGCAATTCCTATTTGATCGGTGATGTTATGAATTCCTTACACCC
Source organism: Buddleja alternifolia (assembly GCA_019426215.1). NCBI lineage: Eukaryota > Viridiplantae > Streptophyta > Magnoliopsida > Lamiales > Scrophulariaceae > Buddleja > Buddleja alternifolia. The sequence goes on along the minus strand of WHWC01000334.1, from coordinate 2,939 downwards.
TAACTTAACTCTTTCTCAAGATGTTAAACTAGGCAATTTATAATACATATGGTGATCAATCACATGTAAGGAATATAAGCACAAATTCATAACACATAGCAACAAAGGAATTAATTCAACAATTATCAATAATTCGAATAATTCACAAATCAATTCTTACAAGGCCCTAGCCATATGAATTTAGCCCATAACTATCAACATAGCAGAATTCAACATGTTCTTATACATAAATGTAAACATCAAATGCAATGAACAATGAAAGAAACTCCCTATAAGGTTAAATGACAATAGATCTTTTAATGTAGCTTCAATCCTTGGCTCTTATCCTCTTCTTGCTCTTCAAGATCAGTGATAATGGCCCAAAACCCCAGAAAATGCTCCCAATTCCCAAGATTCAGAACCCTCAAAATCAATTGAAAAATACTATTTATAGTTCCAAAATTCTGTTATCGCGGCGCCTGGGCGCGCGTTGATCGGCACCTAGGCGCCACCTATGTGGCGTGTCTTTCTTGGGGCAAAAGTTCCAGGGCGCCCAGGCGCGCGATATGTGGCGCCTAGGCGTGGCAGTTCAGGCGCCTAGGCGCCTCAGTGCGAAGCTTTGATTTTGTTTGCTGGGTCGCGCCTGCGCGCGAGAAAAATGGCGCCTAGGCGCTTCAGTGCGCAGCCTTGAGCAGAGTTGGGTAAATGAGTCGTCTTTTTGCCCTTTTCTTCGTCCATCGTCGCTTACTACCTGAAAGCACTTTACACACACATTAAACGCACGAGTGACACGAAATAAACGATATATGGGTCTGAATTGTCATTAAAAGGACCTAAAAACTTATGTAAAAACGTCTCCTATCACCTTTTCCAACGTATTGTCCATTTTTAGTTACATTGATGCTATCAGACTCAAACAACACTTTAAAACCAAATTTGTTCAACAAACTCACTGACACTAGATTTTTTCTAGTGTCCGGGACATGAAGTACATCATTGAGAGTGAGTTTCTTTCCAGAAGATAAGTTAAGCACCACTTTTCCTTTCCCCGCAACCTTTGATGATGAGGAATTTCCCATGTGAAGGCTTTGACTGTCTTCAATTTCCTCATAGGTTTGGAACAAACTTTTGTTTCTTGCTATGTGCCTTGTTGCAGCCGAGTCGATCCACCACTCACTATCATCATCAACCATGTTCGCTTCGAACACCACAGCAGCAAAGTTTTCGTCATTTACAGCATTGGCTTGTACATGTTGCTGTCCTTTTTGCTTAGATTTCTCTTTGCAATCTTTCTTGAGATGACCAAGTTTATCGCAACCCCAACAATTTCCTTTGACAATTTTGAGTTTCTTGCCATTACCGGAATTGTTATTTCCATCATATTTTCGTTTCTTTCCATTATTCCGAGACTTATTTTCTATAACCATAACCTTTGGATTTTTCTTATCAACTTCAATCTTCTTCATATTTCGGGTATTTTCCTCAATTTGGAGAAACTTGATCAATTCTTGTAAATCCAAAGGTTCATTCTTTTGTGTCAACTCTTTACGAGTATTTTTTCAAGTCTGAGGCAACTTAGCAATTATGCTAGAGACTTGGAAAGCCTCGTCAAGAGTATGACCCTCGGAAATAATTTGATGAAGAAGTACTTGAAAATCATGAATTTGAACTAAAACAGATTGAGTATCTACCATACGAAAATCATAAAGTTTACTAACCAAAAAACGCTTATTTCCTACATCTTCGGTTTTGTACTTGTTCTCCAATTCTGTCCAAAGTTCCCTCACCTTTTTGTTTGTCGAAGTTGGCTCATACACATCATACAGTGAATTCGACATAGCATTTAGTATGTGACCCTTGCACATAAAATCATCTTGTTCCCACTTCTGGCGTTCTCTCATTTGTGCCACTGTTTCACCCTCTACTTCTGCCGGAGCATCCCGTTCGAGAACGTAACCTATCTTCAATGGGGAAAATTAAATAAATAATATAAAAAAATATATAAAATCAGAAAATACCCCCAAAAATGGAGGTATTCAGAATTTAGCATGTTACGACATACACCATGTCGTAACACATTTTTTTTATTTTTTTTTATAAATTAAGTGTGTTACGACATAGCCCATGTCGTAACACACTTAATATTTTGTTTTTATTTTTTTCTCCTTATTTCCCGCTCATTTTTCTCCTTTTTTCGTGCATTTTTGAGTTTCGACTTGAACATATAAATTGTAGACTTTCATATAAACTTTGTAACCACACAAGAATGGACTCATTCCGACAGCCGAGTGAAAAAATATAACAAGTAAAAAAAGACACATTAGACCAATTTTTTAAAGAAAATAATAACGTTGTCTATGTTTCCAGCTCATTTTTCTCCCTTTTTCGTTCATTTTTGAGTTTTGACTTGAACTCATAAATTGTAGATTTTCATATACACTTTGTAACCACACAAGAATGGACTCATTCCGATACTTGAGTGAAGGAATATGACAAGTAAAAAAGGACACACATATACGGATTTTTCAGAAAAAAATATTTTTTCGTCGTCTTCGGGATGAGTTTTCGACTTTTTTTGTATATTTTCAGGCTTTGACTTCAACACAAAAAATGTAAATTGACTCACAAAGTTTGTAACGGTATGAGAATTGATTCATTTCGATATCCGAGTGAAAAAATACAACATGTTAAAACGGAACGGATTTTTCATAAAAAAATATTTTTTCGTCATCTTCGGGATGATTTTTCGACCTTTTTTGTACATTTTCAGGCTTCGACTTCAACACAAAAAATGTAGATTGACTCACAAAGTTTATAACAGTATCAGAATTGATTCATTTCGATCTTTGAGTGAAAAAATACAATATGTTAAAACGAAACGGATTTTTTGAAAAAAAGTATTTTTTCATCATCTTCAGGATAATTTTTCGACATTTTCTGTATATTTTCGGGCTTCAACT
>WHWC01000333.1:0-26133 GCA_019426215.1 Buddleja alternifolia | reverse complement strand
TTGCATTGCAGGTGTGGGGGATGCAACCAGATCCAAAGGATCTTGGCGAGAGACGATAGGAATTGCCAAGAGGAAACTCTGATGACGAAACGGAAACGATCCAAATTTATGATATAGTGCATAGAAAAAGATGGAAAGATGGAAATTTATAAATGACAGACATGATGTCTATAAGTTGGGATGGCGGCGACAGTAGGAAATAAGAAAAAACCCTAGAAGTCACTATACACTCTTAGAGAGAAAGTAAAGAATCGATTTGATGCCTAAAAAGTACACAAAATCTCATTTACCTTATATTACATCTCATTGTAGAGATTTAGTAAGACATAACGAGTCAAAATAAAGTTTAATGGATTAGTTGATGCCAATTTAGTTTTTCCTGCATTGGCTTGATTGAACTTCTTGACATTTGTTTTCCCTTTAATGCAATCATTTAGTTACTAAATAATTACAATACCGCTTACTTTTTTCCTCCAAATATTGTGGCTATGTTTGGTTACGTTTTCAACACCATTTTCGCCAGAAATTTTCGCCCGACATCGTTTGGATCACACAATTTTCATCCGAAAAAGTTGTTAATTTTTCTTCAAAAAAAACATCATCATTATGTCTCCCACTTTTTCTGAGAGTTCTCTCTCTCACTCTCTCACATATTATATATATATATATATATATATATTTTTAATATGGAAGACGACATCCACAATGTCGTCTTCATATATATATATATATATATTATAATATATTTAGAAGACGACATCTAAGATGTCGTCTTCACTTTATATATATATATATATAAAGATATATATAAAGAAAATTGAAGACGACATCTTCAATGTCGTCTTCAATTTTCTTTTTTTTTATTTTCGTAAATTAAATATAATATTATAATTAAAAATAATTTTATATATATATATATATATTTTATACAATCAGAATAAATAAAAAAAATAAACGAAATTGAAGACGACATTTCTTAAATTTTCTTTTTTTTATAATTTTTGTAAATTAAATATAAATTTATAATTAAATATAATTTTATATATATATATATTATATATAATTTGAAGAAGGAAAAAAACAAATTGAAGACCACATTTTCGTCTTCAATTTTTTTTAAATTAAATATAATTTTTTCTATATATACATATATATATATAGTTACAATATATATATATTACTATTACCTACATATATACACATAAATTTGTACATATATACATATATATTTATCTATATAATTATTATTACAATCTCAATATTATATTATAACTTTTAATTATTGACAGACAAAAACTTACATGATTTGACAGCTACAGTAATTTATGTTCCCTCTGAAAACAAAACCAAACACTATCTCACCAAAAAATCACTCAAAAATCAACTCCCAAAACATAACCAAACATTATCCCATCAAAATTGCACGTGTCCCCATAAAATTTTCACCAATAATTCTCACCAAAATACCATCCCAAAACATAACCAAACATAGCCTGTAATTTTGAGTGACATATGAACGGTCACATTGCTTCATATTTTGGTTCTCATTAATTGAAGAGCATAAAAAAATTTGACACTTTTATGATAATTACTATTTGTTATAATAAGTTCCGAGTATGCTAAATTTTGTCATGTATTTTTACCTTTTAAGTTCTTGATAAATGTTTGTAATGCAAGAATTTACGTCAATTATCATATTCTAATATTAGGCCATCATTAATTTCTTTACTACTCTTGTAATAAGCACTTTCTTTTTTATTGAGTTGCAGATCCCGAAGAATTCTCGGGAGTGTTTGATCATCTTGCCCTTTCAATGTTTCTCTTTTCTACCTTCTCCGGAGCCGGTCGCCTGACCCTCTTCTTTGCGAATTGCACATTCATTTTCCTCTATCAATTCATTTTCTTTGACTAAGCGGGTGCCGAGGATACTAGTTGACGCGCAGAAGGAGCCTATTTGTATGATCTCTCCGAAGTTTCTCCTAACTATCTGTATTTTCACTAAAGGCCTATCTCATCATAGTAGGCGTTGAGAGGCGAACCCATTCCCTAGATGCCCTCTCTATTTGTTCATGCTTTCTTTAGGGTGGATCTGATCCCCATTCTACTCTCATTATGGGGAGGAGGTCTTCCTTCAAGCTCAAGCTCTTTCGAATAGATAGTCCCAGGATGTTGGAGGTCCATGAAAAGGAGCTTATCTCTTTACCAGTTATCGAAAGATGTCCAAAGTACAACTTAGTTTAGTCACATGTTTTCTAAACAATCTAGGTGAATGAACTTATTTCAAATCACAATTTATAAGCCATATTTATGCATTTATGACATATATCAATCCTAATCGAATTGCATCACATGATGATTTGAGTGTGAGTCTATGATGCACGGATATAGAACAATTCATAAAAAATTAAGGACACGATACGCCTCCGACATGACTTTTCAATATATATTTAAATATATATACACACAAACATATATATATATATATATATCATTTTATTCATTATTACTCATTAAACTATATAACCATTCAAAACAAAATAAATAGCCCATCTAATGGCCCATTTTGCAGTAAATTCCTCCTTGATGGCCCATCTGATAATTTAGAGAGCAAAAGCCCATGTTAAACTTTTTTGTTATACTACGGCAAGACCTAGAAAAAAAGTCAATTACAATGCATTTATATTCTTTGCTCGAGAAGGGGTGTGGCAAAAATAGTCCCGTTATTTTTGCCACTGGCAATTTAGGGACAACAAATTTGAAAAACTCGTGAATTTAGTCCGATTTTGACTGAAGACTTTTAATTTGGCCGAAAGTTAGTCACATGCCACGCACATGACCCCCAGTTTCGGGATTTTGATTTTCCAGCAGTTATTGCTTACGTGGACTATGGAGTGTGCCGCATTTGATATTTGATGCCATATAGACAATATGGTGGAGGGATAATTTGCCTATTTCCTTTAAATTTTATTTATGTAAAATACTAGATGGAAAAAGTATCTTAAAATGTTTTAAAAAATATCTGAAAAGTTGAAAAAAATATTAAATTATTTTATTGGTAAAAATCGAACTATTTAATATTTAAATTATTATACAAATTTAAAATAAATATTCAAAAAAATATATTTGAAAAACAAATGTTCAAAATACCAATAGAAAATTGCATAGAATTTCAAATAATTTCTATTTATAACTATTTTAATTATGAAATGAACATCTATTAAAAAAATTATGAAAATTACATGGGCATTACCTGAAATAGCTTGAACAAAATAATAAAAAAACAATTATGTAATATTTAATTTGTGCTTCAACTCTCTTATATGATTTTATAAATTTCTGTATTCGAAAGTGAGTAAATGATGTAGAAGTAGAACCGAACAAAAACTTTAGCAAACAAAAATAATAATAAAATAATTGAATAACCCTATTTTTCAACTGAGTGCCAGTTGGAATTGGAATTAGCTGGAACCCCAGCTAATAAAATAATAACAAATGTTTATTACTGACGCTGAACATCAGAGTTTGGGCCTCTAAGCCTCTATATTTAGAGGCCCAAAAATTCAGTCCATTTTTTTTAATAATGACAAAAAATTAGATCCGACTCGATTGGGTATACAAACCCGATATATATCCGAAATTGATTAAATCAAGTAAAATGGTTTGGTGTTGGGCAACAAAACTTATAGATCAAAACCCGAACTCAACAACCTGAACCGAACATCCACCCCTAACCACTGCCCCGTTTACCGTTGCGAATTGCCGGTTGCCACTCAATTTCTAGCTTCATTGGAAACCCCAATTTGGTTGTTCCTTTATTTAGTTTTAATTTTGGAGAGTGGGTAGGAGCAATTTTGGAGATGCAAAGGGTCAAGTTGGTCACTCAATTCTCGTACTATTTAATATTTTTTTCTTTTTAAAGAATTCCGCAATGACATAGTGGTCATTTTACATTTTCCGTCCAACCTTACATCATTAAATGAATCAAAAAGATAGTAGATGTTATTTATGAAAAATCAGATATTTTTTGTAATTAAGCCAAACCTCAAGGGCAGTATATGTAATTATCCCTATATTTTATTAATATATTAATTTAAATTATAAGAGTATTGTATTTATATAAATATAAAAATATTTAATATGAACCATTGATCTCATCTAAATTTATGGATATGACAAATTTGATTAAATAAATATACATGTGCTTAATTATAACCGATGATTTTTATCAAGGGTAAAACTTTCAGTAATAAAGGTAAAAAAATCATAACAACTTGCAAAATGCGCTCTTAGCGCTCGTGGGGGTTGCTTATATATATATATATATATATATATATATATATATATTTTGTAAAGGAGGTTTGATGATAATTTTTTTCAATAGGGGTTAAATGCCATAAGTGGGCATATCATGGGGTCATATGCAATTTGCCCTAAACCCAAATCCTCACTCCAACCAGGGTCTTAAATTTCGCCTAAAACTTCAAAATTTTGGTTGAAATTGTGGGTTATCGGGGGTCTCAAACAAAAATTGAATTTTTGATCCAATTTGGTATTTTCTGAAATTTCGACGGAAATTCAAAATTTTTGTCGAAATTCGAAATTTAAAATAATATTTTGCTAATTATCCATCTAAATTTTGACCGAAACCCGAAATTTTCATTGAAACCTGAAAATTCCAGAAATTTAAAATAAAATATTTTTATTATTTTTTTAAATATTTTATAGTTAAAAATTAGAGGCAAACAATCATTTATATTAAAAGAAAAGATAATAAATGACCAATTATGTAAACCAATAAGTAATAAATTTAAATAAGAATCTGAAAGTGATACTAGGCAATAAGTTAATAAAAATTTGGCTCTGAACATAAAAATTATTTAAATAAGATCTCATAAAAATTCTCTTAGAAGATTGATGTTGTTTTGAATAATGATTTTTACAAAAATGTGGTACACTTTATTTTAATAAAATTCTTATGATATTTAATTATTATTTTACTATTATTATTTCATATTTTTCACAGCAAATTTTAGGCTATGTTTGGTTATGTTTTGGGATGGTATTTTGGTGAGAATTATTGGTGAAAATTTTATGAGGACACGTGCAATTTTGATGAGATTATGTTTGGTTATGTCTTGGGAGTTGTTTTTTGAGTGATTTTTTGGTGTGATAGTGTTTGATTTTGTTTTCAGAGGGAACATAAATTGCTGTAGCTGTCAAATCGTGTAAGTTTTTGTCTGTCAATAATTAAAAGTTATAATATAATATTGAGATTATAATAATTATTATATAGATAAATATATATGTATATATGTACAAATATATATATATATATATGTAGGTAATAGTAGTATATATAATATTGAGATTGTAATAATTATTATAGAGATAAATATATATGTATATATGTAAGTAATAGTAGTTGATATATATACTTAAAAGAAAAGTTTATATATATATACATATATATATATATATATATTTAATTACAAAATTATATTTAATTTACGAAAATTAAAAAAAAATTGAAGACAACATTTCAAATGTCGTCTTCAATTTTTTCATTTTTATTTTTTTATTTATGATATGTCGTCTTCTAATTATATAAATAAATAAATAAATATATATATATATATAGAAAAAAAATTATATTTAATTATAAAATTATATTTAATTTACGAAAATTATAAAAAAGAAAAAAGAAAATTGAAGACGTTCAATTTTCTTTTTTTTTTAAATTTATGAATAGTGAAGATGACATGGCACATGTCGTCTTCACTGTTCATTTTTATTTATTTTTTTAATTATGAAGAAGACATTTTATATGTCGTCTTCTAATTATATATATAAAAAATTATATTTAATTACAAAATTATATTTAATTTACGAAAATTAAAAAAAAAAGAAAATTGAAGACGACATTTCAAATGTCGTCTTTAATTTTTTTTTTTATTCATGCACAGTGAAGACGACATTTTATATTTATGTTAAAAGAAAATAAATATATATATATATATATATATATCTAGTGTGTGTGAGAGAGAGAAAGTGAGAGAGTGAGAGAAGAGAGAACGTTTCAGATAGAGTGAGAGAGTAAGAGAAAAAGAGGAGAGAGAGTGTGTCAGAGAAACAGGGAGCACAATTATTATTTTTTTTGGACAAAAAATTGACAACTTTCCTGATGAAAAATTGTGTGATCCAAATATAACTTGGCAAAAAATTCGGACGAAAATGGGCTTGAAAACATAACCAAACATAACCTTAGTTATTCTAATTAACAAGATTCATTATATATATTATATATAAAATATTATTAATATAAAAAATACATAATTATAAATATTTAAAGTTACGTAAAGTTTTTTTTTAATTTTTAAATACTTTTATAAATTTTTATAATTTCTTTAAAATCAAAAGCAAAATTTTAAAAATTCTCAAACTTTCGATCAAAATTTTCGTAAATTTAATGCTCGATTTCGAGACCAGACCGCTAAGGAGATTTATAATAATACCTTACTCCAACAAAAGAATTACGAACTCAGCCTTGCTTCCTTCCAAGCGTGGGAAGTTAACAAATTTAACCCCCAATTGCATATCACCTTACAAATTTAGACCTTTTCAAAAAGACATTACAAATTTAGACCCCTATGGGACCCATGAGCTTGAAAAGTCCAAATTACCCTTACTAAAGTCAAAAGATGGATAATTGCAAGCTTTCACCTTGTTCTATCAAGAAATTGCTCAAGACCCCCTATACAATTTAAAATATTTCGTATAGTCCCTATACTTTCAATTTATTTACCTTTAGTCCTCGAATTTTGAAAATAGTTTATTTTGACCCCACAAAACAACAAAAACATCAAAAAATCCATGAGAGTAATTATACATATTTAAAGAAAAGGGAATCCCAACCCGCTTTTATAAATCTGCATAAAAACTTTTTATTGCCTTCATAATTTACATACATGCCAATTCCTGCTCATATTTTAAGTGTTTTATTGATTGTCTTAATACTTTAGAAAACTTAGATTATACTAATACAGAATTAATATTAGAATTACGAAATCAATTAATAATTAGAAGAGAACATTGGGTTAATAATTATCTTAACATACCTCCTAGATTAAGAGATCACGAAAACTATATTAAGTACCTTTTAATCTTGAATATATTAATAGCAGCCTTTTATTAAAATAGCTTCTTCTAATTATAAAAGATTAGAATATCTAGATTTAGAATATAGTTTAGCCGATAGAACCATAATCTCTTTAGATAAACATAAATTTATTTGTAGATTTGATTCAAATTTTAAGCATAATTTACATTCAGAAAATAAACATTTAAATAGTTTAACAGATTTATTTATATCGTTAGCATCAAACTTAGAAATAAATAACGCTAAACTTTGTAAAACGTTAGAATCATTAAAAGAAACCGTTTTAATAAATAGAGAAATAATAAAGAAGGGTGAAAATAATAATTTAGATTATATTAAACAACAATCTGAGGAAACTCTAAAAATAGTTAAGAAATATAATAAGTTTTTCCCCACTAAAGACGAAATAATAGAGTTAAAATATAGCTTGGAAAGTAATAAGCTAAAACAATTAGAAATTGAAACTAAGAAAACTCTAAGCCAAGTAATAGAAAAAATAAATAAACTTGAAGCTCAAAACTTAGAAACAAGTAAAACGCTAAAAAATATAGAACGAATAGTTAGTGGATGAATAATATAGAAAATAGATTAGAATATAAAAGAGCCATTGAATTAGCAAATAAATATCTATCTACCGAAGAAGGATTTACTACCTATCAAGGAACTAGTAATTCAGATAAATTATATCCTAAACTTTGGAATATTCAATTCGCTTTAATTCTACAAATATTCGAAAGGCTAGATAAATTAGAAAATAAGTTAGAAAAATTAAGTACTAAAATAGACACAGTATCTCAAGTGATTAAAGGAGATTTACAAGATAGTATAGAAGAAAGATTATCAAATTTAGCACTAGAAGAATCTGAAAAACCTAAAAAAGAACCTAAAAAATATATATATTGGTAAAAAATGATGAGATCATTTAGTGGTACTAGTAGAACTATAAGTGAATCAAGCAATAAAGAAAAAGAGAAAGGAAAAATAAGTAATACTTTCACTAAACGAATGTTTAGAGGATCAGGAAGTCAAAGCTCAGCTAGACAAGTAGAATTAGAAGAGATAATAGACGTAGAAGAAAATCTTAATTTATATAATAACAAGGGAATAGATAAGTTAAAACCTAAAACATTATACAAAGTAGGAAAAATGGATTTTAACACACATTTAATCAAGAAATTTAGAGAAAAAGAAGTAAAAGTTACAACAAATGCTGAAAATATAAGCTTGGTTAGCCCGGAATGTATAAAACAATTAAAACAATTAAAGCAAAAGTATATACATTTAGGATTAATTATTGTAGGAATAAAAGGATTAACTAGAAAGGGAACCGGTGGAAAGGTTTTAGTTTTATTATTAGATAAGAGTTGGTCTGATGCTAGGAGAGCAGTATTTGCTAGTATGGAAATAGATATGACTAATAATGTAGGAATATTTTATGTAGCTCCGAACATGATGAAAAGTATTAAAGATATTAATAAAATTACGATAGGATTACAAACTAGAGGATATGAAACATATGATGGTAACAACTTAGAAGTTTCTATAGCATTTTTAGGAAGAGTAACCAATAATAGTTTTCCTCAATATAAAATTAATATAGATGGGATAATAGATGGATTAGCCTCAGTAGGAGTAAAAATGATTAAACCTTTAAATATAGATAATAACGATTTAAATGGAGAAGAATGGGAATTAACCAAGCATTTAGAAGAAAATGAGACTGTCAAAGTTCCAGGAGAAAGTGTAATGTATACAAATAGTAGAGGTCAAACTTCTATTAGATTCCTTAATTACCAAAAACAAAATCTCAAAGAAAATTTAGAAGACCTAGAAGAAGAAACTGATAATGAAACTGAAACAAGCTACATGAATATTATAGAAGAAGAAGTTAGAATAACTAGCAGATTTGCTAATTGGGAATATTTATCTAATATAGAAAGCGAAGAAGATGAAGAGGAAGAAAATATAGAAGAAATAGATGAAGAGATTAGACAATTAGAAAGTCAGCTCAAAATGATTATAGACCAAAAAATATGGAAGAAATATTAAGAAAAATTTTGAGATAAATAATTTAAGAGAATTAGTAGATGAAATGTATTTTGAAGCAATGAATCTAGATATCAATTTAGAGTCAGCCGAAGAAGAATTTAAACAATATTATAATATTGATTTAGTTGATGATATATGTTCAGGAAAAATAGAATTTGAAAAGTTCTTTAAAAATAAAGAGAAAGGTAATAACGAAGTAGCTTTTATGGCAGATAGTCAAGCAAGTACTAGTAGTAATATAGGAAAAAGAACTAGAGTAGAACCAGATTATAGTGAAGTTCCAGCTAGAAATGTAGAAATGAGTGGTAGACCAGAATGGAAAAGTCCCACATATGAATATGGATCAACCCAGCCAAATAAATATATAGGATCAAGACAACCCATAGGAAAAACCATGAGTGGAACCATGTTAGTAATTGAATTAGGAAGTCCACAAATGTGGCCAGAAGAAATAAATATATGGGAACAATGTGTAGTAAGACATTGGGAAATAAATAAAAAAGCAGATATGGATATGTTTAATTTTTTAGAAACCTGTTTAGGACCTACAGCATTATCTATCTGGCAAAGCAAGAAGAAGAAAGATCCTAATAGAATTAATGAAATAAAGGCCTTAGGAAATAATCCTTATAATTTTACTAGTTTTATTAGAACATTAATAATAGGTATAGATCCAGGAAGAGAAAATACATTCATACAAGATACAGCACTTAGAAACCTAGAACAACTCACTATAACAGATATGAATATATTATACCTTTTAGTCAAGATTTTACAAGATTAATAGGAGAAGCTAATAAAGCATTTGATGAAGAATTATGTAATAGATATTTTACGAAATTACCACAAGATTTAGGAAAAAGAATACATGAAGAATGGATAAAAACTAATGGCAATCTTACAGGATTAGGTATAGGACCTAGAGTACAATATACTTTCTTTAAACTTCAGGAATGGTGTAAAGAAGAATTTATTAGAGAACAAATTAGAAAGCAATCTTATGAGTTTTGTCGAAAAGCTATATACACCCCACAACAATATGGACAGAAGAATTACTTTAAGTCAAAACGCAAAATATTAAGGAAATCAAATAAACCAAAATCTAGTTTTAGACAATATAGGCAAGGAAGAAAGCCACCTAATTATGTTAAAAAGCCATCAACAAGAAAATGCACATGTTATATTTGTGGAGATCCTAAACATTTAGCTAATAGATGTCCGAAAAGACAATTTAATATGGAAAGAGCAGCCATAGCAGAACAATTAGATGAAGACGTAGTAAGTATAGATGGTAATGAAAGTGATAATGAAAGCATATTTAGTATAGTAAGTGAAGAAGGACCAGAAATTCCTAATATAATAGAATATACCTATATGAATAATTCATGTGAACATAAATATATAAATGGAAAAGGAACTATGAGTGTAGCCTGTAGTATTTGTAGATTATATCCTGATATGCATTTAAGATATCAATGCAATATATGTTTTGACGAGATTTGTTTTATTTGTGCTAAAGACGCATATAATATAGAAACAGATGTTTCGCCTAAACCTAGTAAAAAACTAGAATCTATAGAAGTTCTAAGCCATAAAATAGAAAATTAGATTTAAGAATACAATTAATAGAATTAAAATTAAAAAATAATGAAAACATAAGTAGTAATCAAAATAAAGGAAAAGGTGTAATTATAGAAGAACTTGATGAAATTAATCAACAATTAGAAGAAACTCATTTACAAAATACAGCGTATGAACCCCAACTACAAGTACCCTATACTAGTAGTCTAATACTTTTAGATTGTCGAATATGGTGTAATCAAGAAAAATATATTGAAACTAAAGCCATTTTAGATACAGGAAGTACAAAAAGCATGCTTAGCGCTAGTCTTGTGCCAAAGAATTTGTAACACAATTAAGTTATACTGTTACTAGTAGAACTGCAGAAAATAGATTAATGAGAATAACACAAAGGAGTTAATTAACATAGGAATACAATTTAAAGATTTTTCAGGAAATTATAGTAGCAAATATACATTAGGACAAGTCCTTATAGCACCAGAAAACCATAAATAGCCCACGAATTCCTTTTAGGGTTAAACTTCATTTGTGCATTAAATGGTAGTATTTAATAGGAAAAAATTATATTACTATTAGCAAACATAATTATACTTTTCCAACTAATAGATACATTAAACAATCAGAGTTGACTGCGAAGCGTGGTGGACATGGTAATAATGAACTCGATTTTTTCAAAGAATTAGAACAAAATAATATAGAACCTGAAACTATAGATATCCTATTAGATGAAGAAATTAGAGATATAGGAAAGGGATTAGAAGTTTTAAACCTAGAAAATGAAAGAATTTTGCATAAATTAGAAATGTTAGGATTTATAGGAGATGATTTAGCTAAAAACAAAGTAAACTATACTTTTAAACTAAACATATTAAACCCAGATATAGTGATAAGAACAGCAGCTATAGAATATACTCCTGAAGATATAAAAGAATTCAAAACACAAATAAAAGAAATGTTGGAAATCGGTGTTATAAGAAGAAGTGATAGTCCTCATAGATCAGCAGCCTTTATAGTAAGAAATAATGCAGAAATAAAAAGAGGAAAACCTAGAATAGTATATAATTATAAGAGACTTAATGATAATACAGAAGATGATGCTTATAGAATACCTAATAAAGATGAGTTAATTAATCTTATACAAAATAAAAAGATATTTTCAAAATTTGATTTAAAAAGTGGATATAATCAAATTAAAATGGTAGAAGAAGACAAAAAATGGACAGCTTTCAGCTGTAGTGAAGGACATTTCGAGTGGAATGTTCTATCTTTTGGTTTAAAAAATGCTCCAGCAATATTTCAAAGATTTATGGATAATATATTTAAACATTTAGATTTCTGTTTAGTATATATAGATGACATTTTAGTAGCTTCTGA
Source organism: Buddleja alternifolia (assembly GCA_019426215.1). Classification (NCBI taxonomy): domain Eukaryota; kingdom Viridiplantae; phylum Streptophyta; class Magnoliopsida; order Lamiales; family Scrophulariaceae; genus Buddleja; species Buddleja alternifolia. Next base: position 13,973 of record WHWC01000333.1, on the reverse strand, counting down.
AACTTTTAAGCAACATCAAGATCATTTAAAACAAGTGTTTAATTTAATAGAAGAAAACGGAATAGTAGTATCTAAAAAGAAAATGGAACTTTTAAGAGAAAAATAAGCTTTTTAGGTTTAGAAATAGGAAACGGACAAATTAAATTACAACCTCATATAGCTCAAAAAATTCTAGATTTCCCAGATAATTAGAAAACTTAAAACAAATACAAGCGTTTTTAGGAATATTAAACTACTCTAGAAAATTTATTCCTAAACTTAGTAAATTAGTCGGACCATTATATAAGAAAACAGGAAAATCAGGTCAAAGACATTTTAATCAGGAAGATATTAACTTAGTCAGAAAAATTAAAGAAGTTGTTAAAGATTTAAAACCTTTAGAATTACCCTTAATTACTGATTATGTTATAATAGAAGTAGATAGCTCTATAGAAGGATGGGGAGCAATATTAAAATGTAAACCTCATAAATTTTCTCCAAAAATGAAGAAAAAATATCAGCTTATTCCAGTGGTAATTTTAATAAAACAGGAAGTAATTGGACTAGCCTAGATTATGAAATAGCAGGGATAGTTAAAGCAATAGACCATTTTAGACTATATTTAAATAAACCTTTTACCATTAGAACGGATTGTGAAGCTGTAGTTAGATTTATTAAAAATGAAAATTCTAGAAAACAAAATAATAAAGATGGTTAAATTTTAGAATGCAATAGAAGGTAATGGATATAAAGTAGAATTTGAACATATTAAAGGATCAAACAATAGCATAGCAGATTTATTAAGCAGACAATTAACTTTAATTTTGGGAAACAGATCATGGCTTCCAACGACCAAGACAACCAACAAACAAGACCTCCCTCTGCAGCTTACAACCAAATAGTCCGAAGACCAGTTTTCAGGCCTAATTTTCAACAACTAGCCAGAATAGACCAGCATTCACAATAGAAACTCAGTTTTTCAATCCAGCTACACAAAGCGTTTTCCTAGACCAGCTTTAAAAACCTTTGGTAAATAGCTCTTCCAGTCAGACATAATTTCAAGCTTCCAAAAGATACCCCTCATATAACCGAAGATCAAAGTATTTTACTCAATGCGCTATGGGAAGCTCATTCTTCAGCCGGCAAATTAACAGCACTAAATGCACTTTGTTATTTCTTTGAAAAGGAAAACAAAAATTTTCCATTAGACGAAGCAGCAGTTTATCTTGTTATTAGAGGAGAACCAGTGGGAATCTTTGAAGATTATCAACGAGCGATACAAAGCATTCAGAAGGTAGCCAAGGGATACTTGGAGCCCTTTAAACATTTTCATGAAGCAGTAACAGCAGCAAGAAGAATTTTAGGCCCAAATTTTTACATCCAGCCTAATGCCGAAAATGCAAAGCCCAAAATACTTTCAAAGGGAAAGAGACCCATAAACCCAGATGTAGAAGCACTCGAAGATGACTTAGAGACTATAACTAAACAGTTTACCAACCTTAACAAATTTTATCAAGACCTTTTAGCCCAGCATCAAAAGTTATCAGCCCATTTAATAAACCCCAGACAAAATGATGTTCCTAAGGAAATCAAAAATAAATCCTACCAGTTCTTGTCTGTCCGAACTTTTTTTAACCCTTGCCAAACAGTTCTAGCTTTACCTGAAGAAATTCAGATATCATTTGGCAAAAAGCAGAAGATAGCTTTTACAAAAGAATGTTAAAAGTAGCCCAAATTATTATCAATCAGCAGATAGAAGGAATAATTTCAAAGACTCGTCTACTGCAATGGAAGGGAGAACCTTTCGCCACGAAGGATCATTAAAATTCTACACCCTAAAATATTTTTCATGGCCTAATGTTCATATAGACGCATCAGTTTTTAGAGAAGGATGGATAGATGAAGAATTCATCAGCGTTCAAAGGTTATTAGACTATGGTTTCATAGCAAAAATATTTGTATCAGATCCAGTACAAGTGACTCATATAGGTCGACATATTTCAGACGCTGTCAATTTTATATTCGAGCAACAAGCAGCAGAAAGTCTCAAGATTGACATAGTATCTCTACCTCCAATTTGGAACACTACAGGAATCGAAATAGGACATTCATTCTTTTCGATAACAGAGAATTATGAAAAATGGGAACCAATGTCAACATTGTGGAATTGTCCTGAAGCCATAAATCCTTTAGCCAATATAGAAGAGCTCAAATTAGCTTTGGAAATACGGAGGAAAACGCAGCGACAGTATATGATGCCCAATTCAGATTCAGACCTCAAGCTTATTTTCCAGGCACCTCATCATAGCATATTTATTCCGGCCAAGAACAGATGCAAGATTCGCCTTACTACTTTAGGAAAAAGAGCAATGACAAGTGTGGAATACCCACCAAGATATAATCCTGATATGTATAATCCTGATTCAGAATATAATCCAGATCTAGAAGGAACCAGTCGAGATACATACTAGAAGACAAAAGCTTCAACAGTTCAGCAATAATGGTTAGCAGCACCAATAATTCAGCTACAAGACAAATTTAAAGAGACAGCTCATGAAGACAGCATTCAAAATTTCAGCAAAATAATGCATCTCCCAGACAAAAGTCATAAATGTATCAGCAGCAAGGACAATAATTTGCAGCAATAATTCAGCTATCAAACAAGGCACTGAATTCAAAGCAACAATCTGAGCAATTTGTACCATATTAACTGTTCACTATTGCCACCTATGTACTTTTTACTGTTTAGACACTGTTTGTAATAATGGCAGCTCGGATGCCAAGTTTGTTCTTCATTTGTTGTAATTTAGTTCATGTCCGAGGCCTATAAACGGACCTCATCCCTCAGTTGTAAAATTGCCCCTTGAACACTCTCCAACCCACACTTCTTGGTTGCTAGAGAGTCTCTCACCTTTCTTGTAATAAAATATCTTCTTTGCAATAATATCTTGTAAGTTTTTATCTGCTTTATAATGCATAGTGAGTAAACTACCCAGGGACGGGATTCCCTACTATTTAAAAATGTTATAATTCTCTCATGTTCAAAAAATACAAAAACATTAAAAAACCGAAAATACAAAACATTAAAAATGCTAAAATGATTATGAACAGTAGTAATATTCTACTCTTTCATCGTCTCAAAAATATGTTTCCGCTGTACAAATTTTTGTTTTCAATAATCTCTGATACTGCTTTGGGAAGATTTTGTTTACCTTCTCGGTGTTACTGGTCGGGAGACAAAATGTGCGGGATAATTCCCCCCAGTGTGCAAGCAAAATGGTATCAGAGCTTGAGTATTCTGAGTATGCTCTGTGGTCGCAGTTTATCTGATCTTCCACATCAGAAAGGTTTTCTCGAGCTATTTATCAAAACAAGGTTACTAAGTTTTAAATTTTTAAAATGAATCAAGTTTACATTTTAAATTCAAAAGAGTAAGATAGGTACTTCATTTTTGTCCAACATAAGTCTTCGTTGATGAAGCAACCGGATTTTCGGAGCAACCCTCTTACTTGAGAATGATAAAATGTGAATTTTAATTCATAATCTAAAAGTGAACAGTAATCTTGTTTAATTTCTGTAATTATTTTGTTAATAGCTCTTAATTTATGTAATTACTTATTTAATGACGTTTTTCATATATTAGGGACTAAATAAACCAAATTTAAATATTAAAGGACCAAAGGAACTATTCTTAAAAATAAGGGACTTAATTTGTAAATTCTTAAAAATGCAACAGTGATAGGGGCTGACAAAACAGGGATATTTTGGACCTTTCTCTTGATTTAGCCGCAAAAAATAAAGAGAAAAGAAAAAGCAAACATAAAGGGTCTAATATTGCAACCCCTCTGCAATTGGGTTCTAAAATTGCTATCATCCCGAATAGGGTTACCTCTGGTTCGTCGACAACTTCCGGTCCATCCCTTTATGGAAGAGGTATGGCGATGGCAATTGGGTTTTTCGCCTAGTTTGTAATCACTCACTCAGATTTTCCTCAAAAATCATCATCTACTTGTAGTGTTGAATTTCACAACAAACAATGAAGCCGCCCATTAGAACTCCTCCGATTCCCATCTCTAAACTGAGACCCATCATCGCCCACACCCGCTGCCCAAATGATGATGACGAAAACTTCCTGGCAATGCTAAACGGTGTCGTTAGGAGCAGGCAGAGCTGGTCAGTAACTCTCGCCGACCCCTCCATTTCCTCTCGCCTCAACCCTCTTCACATCGAGAGATTCATCCTCCAAAACCTCCATGATTCCAGGTTAGCTCTCCGCTTCTTCAATTTCCTCGGTCTTCACAAGAACTTCCACCATTCCACGACGTCGTTTTGCTTGCTGGTTCACTCCTTGGTCCAGTCCAAACTTTACTGGCCGGCGTCGTCACTTTTGCAGACCCTTTTGGAGAGGAAGGAAAACCCAAGCTCTATTTTTCAGCATTTGTTTGATTGTTTTCGAAGATTGGGTTTTGGTTCGGGTTATGGGTTTGATTTGCTGGTCCAGAGCTATGTTCATAGTAGGAGAGTTTTGGATGGTGTTTTGGTTGTGAAGTTGATGAAGGAATGTGGTTTGTTTCCGGAAGTGAGGACTATAAGTGCCGTGTTGAATGGGTTGATTAGGATTAGGAGATTTGATATGGTGCTTGGCTTGTTTGATGAGATGTTTGCAAATTCGGGGCTACGTCCCGATGCGTATGCTTATACTGCTGTCGTTAGGAGCTATTGTGAATTGAAGGAGTATGACAGAGCTAAGGAAATGGTGAGTTGGGTTGAAAAAAATGGGGTGTGCAAATTGAATGTGGTTATGTATAATGTTTTAATTCATGGGCTGTGTAAGTGTGGGAGAGCCTTAGAGGCCGTTGAGATCAAGAAGATGTTAGTGTTTAGGGATTTGAGAGCTGATGTTGTCACGTATTGTACGTTGATTCTCGGGTTGTGCCGAGTGGATGAGTTTGGATTGGCGCGGGATTTGGTGGATGAGATGGTTGAGTATGGTATTGCTCCAAGTGAGGAGGCTTTATCGAGTGTTGTTGATGGGATGAGGAAAAAAGGGGAAGTTGGCAATGCTTATGCTTTGATTGATAAGGTGGGGAGACTTGGAAAAATGCCTAATCTATATGTTTGTAATGCTATGTTACACTCTTTGTGTAAAGATGATAAATTGGAAGAAGTGGAGTTACTTTTCGTAAAGATGGAGGAAAAAAGGTTGCTCATAAATGATATAACTTATAACATCATTATCGATTCATTCTGCAAAAGAGGAAAACTCGATGAAGCCTATATTATGCTTGGTAAAATGCTCAGTGCTGGAATAAAACCAACAATTTACCCATATAATATGTTAATTAGTGGGCAATGCAAATTGGGAAAATTGAGTGCAGCCGAGACACTGTTTGTTGAATTGAATGAAAAAGGGTTAATACCAACTGTTGTGACGTATACATCATTGATTGATGGCTACTGTAAGCAAACAGAAACGGATAAGGCATTCCGGCTATATCATGAGATGACGGGGAAAGGGATTGCACCTAATGTTCATACATTCACGGCTCTCATCTATGGTCTTTGTCATGCAAATATGATGGCTGAAGCGTGTAATATGTTCAACACGATGGCGGAAATGAATGTTGCTCCTAATGAGGTAACATATAATGTTTTGATAGAAGGAAACTGTAAAGTAGGTAATATAGCAAGAGCCTTCGAGTTGTTTAATGAGATGGTGAAGAATGGTCTTGTACCTGATACATATACATTCAGACCTCTAATAATGGGCTTTGGGTTCTATGGGTAGGGTATCTGAAGCCAAAGAATTCATGGATGACCTGCAGAAGAAACATCACAAGTTGAATGAGTTGTGCTATTCTGCACTTTTACATGGTTATTGCAATGAAGGAAGACTGAAGGATGCATTGGTTGCTTGTGATGAGATGAGGGAAAGAGGTATTGACTTGGATCTTGTATGCTATGCTATACTTATTGATGGGACTCTCGGAAAGCAGGACACAAAACAATTACTAAATATTTTGAAGGAGATTCATAACAGGGGATTGAAGCCTGATAGTGTTGTCTATACTAGCATCATTGACAAGTATGGCAAGGCGGGAAATCTTAAGATGGCTATGGGGCATTGGGATATTATGGTCGACGAAGAGTTTTCCCCAAATGTTGTAACATACACAGTGATGATAAATAGCTTATGTAAGGCCGGATATTTAGAGAAGGCAGAGATTCTATGCAAGGAAATGCAGATTAGTGGCATAGTTCCTAATGAGATGACCTATGGATGCATTCTTGATCATCTCACTAGCATAGGGAACATGGAAGAAGCTATAAAGCTTCATAAGAGCATGCTTAAAGGGTTTATTGCTAACACTGTTACATACAATATGTTAATTCGGGGTTTCTGTAAGTTGGGCCATATTCAGGAAGCTGCTCAAATCCTTGTTGAGATGATAGATAATGATATATTCCCAGATTGTATAAGTTATTCGACTATTATGTGTGAATATTGTAGGAGGGGAAATTTGGAAGGAGCCTTGAGGTTATGGAATTCCATGCTAAATGGGGATGTGAAGCCTGATTTAGTTGCTTATAATTTTTTGATATATAGGTGTTGTGCATCTGGAGAATTTGGCAAGGCTTTCGAACTGTACAATAAAATGGTAAAAAGAGGTCTCAAGCTAACTCGGGCGACCTATGCTTATCTTATGAACCAGACTTTACCAGGATCCCTTCAGACGCCTACCACATAGTCAAATTGTGAAATTATGTCCAGAAGAACAGGATCCATGAAGAATATGTCCAGAAGAACAGGATTTTCATCAGGGCATGGTAATTTTTCCTGGTAAACATAATGAATGTAAATCCCCAGGCATTTTTACGTTCTGTTATCTAACTATAACTTTCTTTGTTAATATAGTGCTAAGGTCCCCTGACACTGCAAAGGTGAGCAAAATGATCTATGACAGCTCTGAAGGCAGGTTCAAGAGGGAATTGCATGAGGTATAGCCGCAAGCAACTGATCCAACTGATAAAGGTCTTGATTTCTTCAGAAGTGTTGCCAATTAAGTCTCTCTCTAGAATTGCAGCCAAGTATGATATAAGCTCTTTGCTTTACTCTTGAGAGAATTATTGATAGTTTGTGGAACTATGGTACCTTGCTAAGCGATTATGATATTCTTTTTTTTTTTGGTGTAACGTAAGATTATATTACCAAACAAGCAACATGTACAAAAACTTGTCACTACACAGCAAGACACATCTGTTTGTATGCTTGTGTGCTCAAATCAGTGAATTTAATATCTCATCTATCTATGCAATATAAGGTCTTTGTATAAACTCTCTCTAGTAGTAAGTTTCTGCAATCTACAGCCTTGAATCCTTATACTTAACTCGTTCTTCAAATTTTCTGCAACTATATTCCACGGCCTTTCAATCTGAGTAGCCATTCTTGTATTTCTTTCTTCCCATACTTTATATATTGTCCCCAACACTCCTGCAATTATCACCTTCTTCTTGAACTTCCATCTGTTGAATGCATATTACCACCTTATCCACCTCTCAAACTGATCAGGAAAGTGCTGGACACTCAGCCATTGCATAATATCCAGAGTTAAAGGTTTTACCTAGTCACAGCCAAAAAATAGATGCTCCACTGTTTCATAAACATTACCACATAACAGACAATTGCAATCATCCAATATCACATTAACCCACTTACCATCTTTCCCGTGTGAGTAGCCTCCTGTGTAATGTCAGCCATACAATGAAAGCATGCTTAGGTATATTCAGTCTTTTCCATGCTATTACAGCCCCAGCAAACTCTGCCCTTGTTCCTTGGATTCACTCATAAGCACTTTTTATGGAGTATATCCCTGATTTTGTGTGCTTTCACCTATTCTGAGCAAAGCCATCTTTAATTTTATTCTTCACTGAGTGGACTTTTCTCCAAGCCCAACTGAGATTATGATATTCGTATTTCTCTGCTATCGAAGTTATATTCCCTAGCCATGCCTTATCTAGAACAAAATCATATTCTGTGTTTTTCTATCTTATTGTACATTTTTTTTTGTGTATCTGTATCAAATTTACAAATCCTCATTAATTATAATGGCGACTTGGGTTTTTCGTACTTTGAAATACAATGTTTTCATTCATAAATTTCGATTTGTTTCATATGTACAGGCTAATGCAGCATTGAGAATGACAATGCATGATGATTGCAAACTGAAGTTTATGGAGTTGAAAACTAAACAGACGCACTGATTCATAGTATACAAATTTGAGGAAAAGCAAAAGCAGGTTGTTGTAGAAAAGCTTGGCGAATCAACAGAAGTTTACAACGACTTCAGTAAATGCCTCCCTGCTGAGAAATGCAGATACACCAGTATTCGTTTTTTCACTTTGTGACTCAAGAAAATGTCACAAAGAGCAAGATTTTCTCCGTCTCCGTCGTATTTTTTCTTCCTGGTAAACATAAAACGATGTAGTTGCCTGGGTTTTCTTACATCGTGTTGTCTAGCTGACCTGTTATGTGTAAATATTCTGTGGTAAGGTCCGGTGAAACTGCTAAGGTGAAGAGCAAAATGATGTATGCGAGCTCCAAGGACAGGTTCAAGAGGGAATCAGATATAATTCAGGTAGAGCCGCAAGGAACTGATCTTAACTGACATGGGTTCATGACGTCTACAAAACTCGTGCCAGTTAAGCCTCTCTTGAGATGCAGCAATATATGTACACAGTAGTTTGTGAAGCTATTGGTATGTGGCTAAACTATTATAATATTCCTCTATTATCGAACCTTCATCCTAGTATGTCTTATCTAGAACAGATTCTGTGATTTTGTCTTATTTTGCATTTTTTTTGGAGTGTGGAATTTGTTATGTGGATTGTGCGGGCTAGACCACAGTTATTTGTTTTCTATATCTCAAAATGCATTCTTGACTGTTATTTAATACTTACAATTTAAATGAAAACAGGACTTAGACTGACCAACGCTTGTCTTGTAATTCAGTGATATTCTGAAAGACCCTTTTTCTTTTTGGTACTCCTGTGCTAGGTCATGTCTTGAGCCTGTAATGGAATGCTAAGTGACAAATCGTTGATTAGGGTAATGTAACTTAAGCAAGTGATATCTTTGTATGATGTATGTGTCTCGATTTTCTATGGAGTGTTACAATTATCCTTTTGCCTTTAACCTTTTAGAAGTGGAGGAACAAAGGAGAGTAGCATCTAAGAGTATATCTAGCAATACTCTTCAATCAGAGACATGTTCAGTATGTCTATTTTTTACAGGGGACGTACGGGAATGTCCTGGGTTTGGACTATGGTAGCTGCTGTTCAATGCATAGGAATTCTAGGAGGTGAACCTTGGAGAAAGGGAGTTAGGAAGATGTTGAGTGTGTGTGCTAGCTGGTGACGATGATTGCTAAAGATTTCTATAAAGACTAACTTTTGGTTTTGTGATTTTATGTGATGAATTTTCATCTGTGAGGAAATAATTTTGAAAAAAAAGGACATGATTGAGTAAATTCTTTGTTTCCTCATCATTATGGACTTATTTCTCTTTTTTGCTCGACAATATTTACAAATGTTTTTTCAAAAACATGAAGTGCCGTGTCTTATGAAGTCATGTTTGCTTCATGCCAAGCGAACTGTTTGAACACATCAAACCAATAGCCTATTGACTGTTTGTTTGAAAGTCTTGTCTGTTTAACTTAGAGAGATTGTATTCATGTTTTCTATATGGGCTGATGATAACATGCCTTCAATTATTCTAGAGAAAGTCCCTTCTTCCTTATTGGTCTCCAAATTCCGTTTCTCAGTGTCAAGACTTCCTAATTATTCGATCTTGACTGCTTCCACTTTGTCTTGTATTTTTTATGCTCTTGCATGTACAGTATTTTGGACTCTCTGTCTTGTGCACACACATAAACACCCTCCGATTTTTTGCAACATGATCTATTTTACTTTGTTTTGTTAAAGAAGTAAAGCACCTTATGCCTCATTTTCAGGAAAAAAATAGATTGGGTGAAGTATGTCTTGAAAGATATGAGAAATATATCAGAGCATTCTTATAATCATGGATCGCATGTGGTACACTCTTGCTTTTGAATTTCCAAGACTCGTCGTGGTAATTGTTATCTCTCATCTGAAGCATTTATTCACACAGATCAGTTGAAATTCTTTTGAAGACACTGTTGTAAATAGAACTTTATATATTCACAGAAAGGAAATCTTTATACAAATACAAAAAAGTAATTTTATGCAGTTTGTGATTTGGCAAGAACATTGAGTACTTACTGATATCATATATGTGCATCAAATTCTAATACCATTTGCTGGGTTGTGTTCTTATAAATCCGTAACTCCTTCAAGTTTTTGAGTCAAATCTTTGCTCATTCCGAATGCGGCTGTTAAACGTGATCTTTGCTCATTCCGGATGCAGGCTGTTAACGTGATCTTTGCTCATTCCGGATGCTAAACGTGACCTTTGCTCATTCCGGATGGAAACTATTCAATGGATTTGTGTTTCACATTTCAAAATGCCAGAATTTTTTATTGTTTTCTTTCTTAAGTGGTTTAATAGAGCCGCTAGTGGCGAAAATGAGGCCCAAAATATTAATGGTCTTGGATTCTATTCCCGTCCACAGTGTGTGGACTTTTATCTATTTGTAAAGGAGTTTTTTAGCTTGTTTTAATTGTTGTCAATTGATTGAATGCAGTTTATTGGTTTTGATATACATGACATGTCTCATGTAATTCTTCTCTCTTAAAAAAGGGTTTATTGAGATATTCTTTTGTTAAGTATGATTTAATAAATCAATAGACATATACTTTGGGATAAAGGGATTATCCAATTTCATACAACTTTTTCAAACATCTAAACAATTATATCTTGAATGAGAACGAAACACTATATTAACATTATCTATCTACTTCATTGCACGACCCATTATTGCAAATAATTAAAAGCGACAAAGAACATTCACTCGTATATGATCAGATGTTTCACCATAATAACATAATATATCTTGTCCCACCAATGGATGGCAATCCAGTCACCATTGACAAGGATAATGTTCGCCCCATATATAATTGGTAATTGGGGTAATTTTATTACGGAACGAATTCAATAGTCCGAAATATATTATGTGTCTATTTATTTTACACAATATATTTTATTGTGTAAAAAATAACCATCAAGTCATTGTCCTTGATTTATAATGACTGAATTTAAATTTATGCTCACTCTATTGGGATTGATTGATATGATGATTCATTCGATTGGTCGGTGACTATTGTTCAACATAAACATTTATTAGAGATTAATTATTAAATGTCTTCTCAATTCTCACCATAATGACTTGAGTTTTTTTTTGAGAGATTATTTAATATGGTATCAGAGATAGAGATAAGACAATTAAAAAGTCCAAAGTTCAAATTCTACCGCCATCTATTTATTAAAAAAGAGTTCCATGTTCCATGTTCCGGCTAAGTATTACCATATGCACGTAAGGGGCGTGGCAGAAATACTAAATACTAAGGCTATGTATGGTTGTAAATTCTGAAATATTTTTATTTTTTGGATCACCAAAAAATGAAAATACACAATCCAAGCCAAATTCAACAGAAAATGGTCAAATTTTAAATACACTACACATTCTCCTATATAACAACCAATTATTTCAATCTTTTCACAATATTTTATCATTATTACATTATCCCACTATCCAACTAATTATCTTTGTTACTTTTCATATTTTATATAATAAAAATTCTTATTCAATTTTTCAAATATTTCAATTATTATAATTTAATTATGTAATATATAATTTGAAAAATAATATTGTGTGATTTAATATTTAATATTTCATATATATTTAATAATATGTGTACTTGAATTAAGACTTAATTGACCATGCTTTTACCAAAAGTATATACAATATTGTGTGATTTATAATTTCATTTTAATAATTTTGTTGCTGTTTATTGAATTTTAAATTATACTTTTTTAGCTTCTCAATATTCAAATAAATACTGACTGGATCTCGATTATTTTATTTGGTACTAACGTGGTATTTAATAGGGTTGCCCACGAGCCGAGCTCGAGCCGAGTTTCACCAAATTTCTTGGCTCGAGCTTGAGCAAAGATTTTTTGTAACATCATAGTATCTCATTATAAGAAGATGGAAATAATTTGTCTCAATCAATTGAAAATAAAATATTATATGTAAATGGAAAAAGAAATATAGAACTACTTATGCTCCAATCATATTTACACATTTGATAACATATGCATATATGGACCACATTCTATTTTTATATTTATCCAATGCGAACCGTATAATTACACTAACTATTATAAATATAGACGAGCAAGATTCAATTTTCTTGAACTTTTAAATATAAAATCGAAAAGAAAATATGAAATGGAAAAGAATAAAAACTAAAGCTAAAAAGAAATGAACAGGTGACCAAAAAAAAAAACTAAAAAGGAAGATCTGGTCTGAATGTCGAAAAGGACCAACTGGGTACAAAATTATGGAATGGGAGGATGAAAGTGATAATTTTTCACAAGAGGGACTAAAGTGACACTTTTGCGTGACGGGGGATGATTAGCGGTAATTGCTCTATATATTATATTATGTGTGTGTATATGTATATATATATATATACATATTCCTTTATTACCAACTCATAACATTATTAAAAAAATATTATTTTTAATATCTTTTCCCCCATCATCATCACATTCATAAACCAACTCATCATTTCATATATCAAATCCTAATAAAAATCAACTTTATATCACATCCACACTACTTTCAATTAAATTCTAAAATACATCCAAACCAACAAATTAAGTCAACATTTTCATACGAATTTCGTAATACACATTCCCCAAAAACAACTCAAAATTCATTTCGAAACACAACCATACGGAGCCTAAACTTTCTCTTCTTTAATACTTATACATTTAAATGTGAAAAATTGACGAACTTATACAATAAACAGTGATGCGTGTCCGATTCACACCAATAATAATTATATATTAATAGAAAGCGAGCATAATAATTATAATAAATGCGTAAATGTGAAGATAATATTGCGTAAAGCGTAAGAGATAATATGGCATGAAAACATAAGTGCCTTATTTATCATCAAACGTGCGTATTTATACAAGTTGAATGGCATCGGGCTAAATAAGGTAAGTAAAATTGGGCTGACATCCTTCATTATTTATCTTCTGTAGATCCGGCTATTTTAGGCAAGTCTTGAGGTCAAAAGATTATGCTGGATCCTTCCAAGAATAGGCCTTGATTTGATTTGATCATATCGGCTTTGCTTTGGTAAGTCATTGACTGATATCTCTATGGACTCTTCATTAATGATCTTGATTGGCCTCTAATTATATCTTGATTAGATCTTGTCTCTAAAAAGTCTTTCTTTCCTTTGTAGGCACCTCCAACCGCGTCATGGTGGGTTTGGGCTTGACTTTTCATGATTTATTAAGCTTATTGGGCCTACTTTTGTGTGGATTTCAGCTTGGCCCAATGAATTATTTCCACACACATCAATAGTCCCCCCAACTCTGAAATTTGACAAAGTCAAGCTGTGAGAGTTGTGAAAAAAGATGAGGCCCCAAGCTGACAAAATTTGGAACCCTCTTGAATTTTCGAACATTTTATCTGGGCTAGAAATTGGGCTGAAAGTCCTTCTGATCATTGTGCTAGAGACTTGCCTTGAGCTCCTCGCTATTCGGGAGGCCGCAGGTCACGTGGGCTTCTGGAAAGTTCTCCTGAAACCCTAAATAATTGACGTGACTTGATAAACAAGTCAAGGACGTTTGGCCTTCCCCATGCTCTGGACTTGGCGCTAGTTCACCTAGGTCAAAGTACCTCATCATTGTGGTTGAAAAGTTATGCTGCCATAACTGCCCTAGGGCTCCGGGAAAGTCGGCCACCTGCACTCTTGTTAACCAAGCCCGCCTTCTT
>WHWC01000332.1:0-49509 GCA_019426215.1 Buddleja alternifolia | reverse complement strand
AATTGGCAAACCCCTGCTGCCAGGTAATTAATTATTTAACAGATATGCTTGTTATAAGCTGAAATTTTTGTATCTACAGATTTTATTTGGCTTCCAAACATTTCTGATCCATTTGGAGTGTCTTGTGAGAATGTCCTATAAATGTTGGAGCTTTCTGATGAACAGCAGAGTTTATACAAATTTTTGAAGTGTATACCGCCTGTGTAAAACAGCTTCTGTTTGGTTGGGTTTTGGTGGATGAACACCTACTTAAAATCTAGTTTACCTTTGAAACTTTTACTTGAACTTTTTCAGTAAGTCTTGGGTGTTTCTGAAAAATTTCAAAAGTAAAATTATGTTCTATGAATTTTAATAAATTTTAACCAACCCGCGCAGATTTATTTTCTTAGTGTTTTGTGAATCTTTGAATATATGAGTTAAGCATAGTTTGGGAGAATAATATTTTGTGCATGATCATGTAGTTCATAGGACCGCATAGGCTTTCTCGGGTAGATTATTAAGACGAGAGTTAGAGAATTGGATTTCTAATATAATCCTTGAAATAGCAGGTGGTGTTGTGTAAATCGCTCAAGGACGACGCTGAATAACTGGGAAGTTAGTGTGAGTTGCCTCTCAAAATTATAGTTATATGTCTTCAAAACTGGAAGGAGCACGTCGTATATATATCTATGTACTTTCATCTACTTGAATGCTTGACATGAAAATGAATTTCAACACTTTCAAATCAAATCATGGACTCATTTTGCATTAACCATTTCTTGGCACGTTTCGAAGACATATCTTGCGAGAATAATTTTCTAGGCAGGTTTTGTGAAATGATTTCAAGAAACATTCTTTTAATGAAATTCTGAAAAAAAAAAAAATATTTGCTCGATTCAATATTCCTTCGTGGCCAAAACGCTTCATTTAATCATTCGTCACATACATGACTGCATACTTGTTTCAAATGCATATTTTGCAAGCATGATTTCAAAATAAACATCGGTTTTTATGGATTTCGTGAAAGTACTCCATCATTTGGTTCTTGTATTGTGATCATTTCCCATGATGGTGTTCTCGTGACATGTTTCATCTTGCGTGGTTGTGTTGGGCCCAAGGTCGGGCGATGGATAGGGCAGGTTCGGCCGGTCAAGCATGGGCTTGCGGTCTTAACAGTTCCCGCTATCCACGTCCAGATCCATGCACCTAGGACGGAGTGCTCTGAGGGTGCATGGGTCATTTATCGTGTGGCATATTCCGGATATGACCAAATCGGGCATCGCGAGCCTGCGTGGGGAGGTATAAGGTGATGGCTTTAAAGCCGCGTGTTCAGGGTGATAAGGAAGAAGCAGAGGGACCCAAAGTGCTATGGGTAAATCATCGGACGCGATAGTATTGCTAACATGGCCCCCTACTGCTTAAGCGTGACGTGTACTGTTACTTAAACATGTCTTGTACATGATACTTGCATGGAGTCTTGTACATGATACTTGCATTGAGTCTTGTACGTGGTACCTACATTGACTGCACACTTTTAAAATGCATGTTTTAAAACTTAAATATCATGCCACCAATCGTTCCAGTTTTATCATGAACGAAATTGTTTTAAGCATGCCTCCATGATATTTGAGAAATCTCATCGTGCATACACTAAGACCTTTGTCTCATACTAACTATTGCTTACTTGTTACCTTGATCATAAATTGCTTTTCTTATTTAGGATTTCAATGATCCTTTGAAAATCAATAAAAACTATTTTAAAGCAACTTACACACACGCACTGGCACTCACTAAGCGTTTGCTTACGTATTTCACTTTTTTTTTTCTCCTTCCAGTTAGAGTGAGTTGGGCAATGAGATTGGCTTGGATGATCTGAGCGTAGACATGGACAATCCTAGAGGAGAGTTTTGCAAATTGAGCTATGAATAGTAAGTTACTTAAAATGTTTTGTTGACATTAGGGCCGTGACCCTACTAGATTAGTTGTCGAAGTGTGTCAATTTTGGATTGTACTACTTAAGTGGAAGGGTTCACGCTTTTAGTTTAGGCCCCTTTCAGGGCTAAAAATTGGGGCGTGACAGTATCAACGCTGCCTTTTGAAAAGCCTTTACCAATAAGAAAGATAGAGAGAGTGTCATACCATGCTCGGAGTGCTTGCTCAAGCCCATAAAGTGCTTTTTCTAGCTTGTAAACCATACCCTTACCATGATTGTTGATGAATCCTGGTGGTTGCTCCACATACACTTCTTCTTGGAGTTTACCATTCAGGAAGGCACTCTTCACGTCCATTTGATACACCGTGAACTTGTTGAACGCTGCATACGCTAGAAACATGCGGATTGCTTCAAGACGAGCGACAAGAGCGTATGTCTCATCGAAGTCAATACCCTCCTCTTGGCAATATCCTTGAGCTACTAGTCTGGCCTTGTTTCTTGTCACAATGCCGTTCTCATCCATCTTGTTTCTATATACCCATCTAGTTCCAATAACTCCTTCGTGAGTTAGTCTTGGTACTAGCATCCAAACCTTATTTCGTTCAAACTGATTAAGCTCTTCTTGCATAGCTTCAATCTAACTTGGGTCGCTTAACGCTTCATCCACTTTCTTAGGTTCCATTTGAGATAGAAATCTTGAGAACAAAGCCTCATTGAACGTAGCGGCTCTAGTCCTAACAGGCGGTTCAATATCTCCAATAATCTGCTCAGGTGGATGATCATGCAGCCATAGTCTGTCTGGTTAGAAAGGGTTAAAAGGTTGAACAGGCGCTTGAGGATCATACGCTTGACTACCTTCTTGCGTAGGCGCTCCAAGTTCACAATTCCTTGTGTGCTTTTGATGATCACTCTCTTCATGATCATCAGCATTTCTTACACGAGTAATCTTAAGAGGTGGCATTGAGATCTCATCATCGTCGTCAGTATCTTCATCAATAGTACTCTTAGACGCTTGATGACATAGATCTTCAACTCCTACATCATTTATATTAACCTTACTCGGTTCTTGGTTAGCATCATCAAAAACAACATGAATAGATTCCTCAACCTTTGATTTAATCTTATTGAGAATGCGAAAATCCTTTCCATTCTTGGCGTAGCCTAGAAAGATTCCTTCATCCGCTTTAGGATAAAAAGTCTTTAGGCTTTGGGATCCATTATTATGGATAAAACATTTAGAACCAAAGACGTGAAAATATGAAACATTTGGCTTACGTCCCTTCCACAATTCATATGGAGTTTTCCCATGCTGTTTGTTGATCATGCAACGGTTTTGAGTGTAACAGGCTGTGTTGATCACTTCGGCCCAAAATCGAGGAGCGAGCTTGGATTCTGCTAACATAGTCCTAGCGGCTTCCTTAAGCGTTCTGTTTCGGCGCTCAGCAACACCATTTTGTTGGGGAGTTCTGGGAGCTGAGTACTCATGATGTATTCCATTTTCTGCACAAAACTTCTCAACAATCTTGTTAGTAAACTCAGTACCGTGATCGCTTCTTATTCTTGCAACCTTAAGATTTTTCAATATTTGAAGTTGACGAATAAGCTTTATTAACTTGTCACATGTTTCATCTTTGGATGAAAGAAATTCCACCCAAGTAAATCAAGAAAAATCATCTACTATCACCAAAGTATACTTCTTACCGCTTACACTGATCGTTTGAACAGGTTCAAACAAATCCATGTGAAGTAGTTCAAGTATTTTAGAGGTAGATAGATGAGGTTTTCTCTTGAACGATGATTTAACTTGTTTACCGATTTGACAAGTGTCACAAAGGCGATCCTTATGAAATGGTCCATTTGGTAATCCCTCTACAAGATTTTAACTTATTAGCTGAGTGATTGTCTTAAAGTTGAGGTGATTCATTTTTCTATGCCATAACCAACCCATTTTAGATTCATTTTTAGCAACAAAACATGTTGGGTTGTTATCAAGTGTTGAACCCCAATCTACTAAATATACGTTGTTAGTTCTTTTTCCTTTGAGTTTAGTAGACTTAGTCTTAGCATCGTTTATATAGCAACAGTCACTTGAGAATATGACTTCAAAGCCTTTATCACAAAATTGACTTATGCTTAATAAATTGTGCTTCAGACTCTCAACATAATAAACATCACTTATCATGATGTTCCCCCTATGCACAGTACCTATACCTTTAGTTTTACCTTTGGAGTTGTCACCAAATACAACCTGAGGAACATTGGCAGCTTGATAGTTAATCAGAAGATCTTTGGAACCAGTCATATGCCTTGACGATCCACTATCAAAGTACCATATAGATGTATCGGCTCTAGCACTAGGTACCTGCGATCAAAAGGTAAGTTCTATTTCTGTTCAGGTACCCATTATTGCTTGGGTCCTTTATTGTTAGTTTGAATTAGAACTTTAGGAACCCATACTTGCCTAGTCTTCATTGTAGGAATACTGGCCTTTTTGGGTTTCACAACGTGTTGTGTGTGCTTTTTGGGTGTATAATAATATCCTCGATTATAATAATAGTCATAATCATAGTCATAATCATAATTATCATAGTATCGATAATATGATCTTGACTGTCTCGGATATTGACGCTGGTATTTCCTTGGCGCTGGCTTAGGTTGCACTTTTGGTGTTGGACGCTTAGCGCTTGATTCACAGTGGTCAGTCTTATCTTTAGCCTTTTGAGCGTTTGGATAAACCCGTCTTTGTGAATCATTTGTCTTAGTCTTACCCTTGCCTGAGTTAGCTTTGACTTTTTCATTTGGCCTCTTACCATTGTCCCTTGGTTCATTTTGTGTTTGACCTTGTGAACCTTTTTCAACAAAGATAACACCCTTTCCTTTGTTGTTTTCTGTGACATTAGATTGATTGGATTGTTTACCGAGTTTATCACATCCTAAACCGGTCTTCTTACCAAATAATCTAATTATTTCAGTCACATTATCCAACTTTCTAGAAGCTTTTGATAATGATGAGATGAGCTGCTCTGATTTAGCAAGTCTAGCGATCAAATCAGCTTCTCTCTTGACTATTATATCAAAATCGCTTTTTAATTGAATAATTTCACTCTCAAGCGATTGGTTCTTCTCAATGCACTGTTGCGGAACTCGCAACTCTGCTTTGAGCGTCACTTTCTCTCTTGTGAGTGATGAGATAATAGCGAGATCATTATGATATATTTTGGCAGCTTCTTGACATTCATTGTAATATTCTTTGACTTTGTCAAGTAATTCATCATAAGAAAGAGGAATAGATAATTCATTGATTACCTCATGAGACGCTTCATCATCTCTGGCCATGAGACATATGAGCGCTGAGTCATCTAATGGCTCATCATCATCGCTACTTTCTTCTGATGATTCTAAATCTTCAGGTGCGGATGCTGGTTCTGATTCCGCTAACAAACCTTGTTGACGAAGGTTGCTTCTGAATTGGTTTCTATCCAAGTAATCCTGCCTTGAGGGCTTGGATACGTTTGGATAAGGGCAATTTACCTGGTAGTGCCCTGGTTTCCTGCAATTATAACAAAGATTAGTTTTCATCTTCTGTTCATTTGTTAACCTTGCAGTGTGTGGTTTTGAGACTACTGGAGCTGAGGGATTTTGAGTAGACGCTTGGTATTGAACAGGCGCTTGGGGTGAAGGAACAGAATACTGAGGCGCTTGGAACTGTTGTTGCACAGGAGAAGGCGCTTGATATGAACTTTGTTCTTGATTATTGAAACCTTTTCCTTTCTTTTCATATCTCAAGAACTTCCTGAATCTATTCAGCAAAGCCAACTCCTCTTCCTCATTGATATCTGAATTCTTTCCTTTATTACCCGATTTACCTTTGATTGATGCAATAAGCGCTCCAGATTCAATCACTGGACCACTCACAATATCACTACCAGAATTCAACTCAAACTCAAATGCTTTTAGCTCTGAAAAGGCGTCTTCTGGAGTTAGGAGATCCAGCATATTTGATTCTCTCATAGCGGTTGTCTTCATCACGAATTTACTTGGTAAGCTTCTAAAAATCTTAACCACCATTTCTCGGTTCTATAAATCCATTCCCAACGATGTAAGTTCTGTAACTAGAACTGTAAATCTTATATCCAATTGCTCTAAAGTTTCATTGGGTAGCATCTTAAATCCGTTAAACTTTTCCTTGGCAATGGAAAGTTTGTTTTCTTTGATTTGAGCTGAACCACCACAAATTGTAGCCAACTTATCCCATATTTCTTTAGTGGTTTTGCAAGACTTGATCTTGTTAAATAAGTTGTCATTATCACCAATTTCCGTATATAGAGCGTTACGACCAACGTTGTCTAAATTAGCTCTTCGACGCTCATCCGGAGACCATTCTTGTTTTGGTTTCTCAACGTAACCATCGGGAGTTTCTTCCGTGGCTCCAGGCGCTCTTGTGACAACTTTGTATATTTTGATTGGCCCATCTGAAATAATATCACACATGTCATCATCGCATGAACAGAGATATGTAAATGCCTTGACTTTCCATGTGTCAAAATTTGATTCAGTCAGTTTGGGAACTTTAGCAAATGCCATATCGAAGATTTTAAAATCAACTAGATTTTGAAAGAAAAAGGATCTAAACAAGCAGTTATGCTTGGAAATTTTAAAATTTCAATTTTAACCGCTCTAATACCACTTGTTGGTCTCAAGTGGCATACGAAAGGGTCTAGAGGGGAGGGTTGAATAGACCCTGAAGTCTTTTTCGACTTAAAAAGATTTCGTACTGAACTTGTTTTTGGACGCTTGAAGAGTCTAACGCATGACTTAAGGGTTCACTTAAAATATAGGCGTTTTGGTGAAGCGTCTAATGAAGACTGTTTTTTTAGAAAGTTAACTTAGACTTTAAGATTTGAATACTTTAACCGAGTAGGTTTGAGCGTTCAATTCTTTGATCAGTGTTAGCACAGGGGAATGATTTTTGGAGTCTTCTCTTTGTAAGCTTTAGCGTCACAAGAGGTTTCTTAGTTGCTTAGCGTTTGATTGTGTTTTACTTAATCAGTTTATGCAATGATATGATAGACAAAAGAATTGACTGAAAAGTAAATGACACAATATTTGTAAGGTTCGTTGGGTGGTGTAATCCCAACTACGTCTTTCTTCTCCTCGAACACTTGGAGGCAATCCACACTAAAATGATTCTCAAAGAATCACACAGAATCTTCTACAAATTAGGGAGAGATGGATGTCGATCACTTGAGCTCCTTGATCACACAGATTTCTGCTCCAAATCACTTCAATCCCCTTGCTTCTTTCACCCAGAAATATGGCAAGTATCCAACTTCGACTTCACACAGATCGCGAGGCTTGGATAGTGGTTTTTCTAAAAGGGTTTGTTTGATTTTGATGAAGTTCAAACAACTTGAATATCTCAGTAGTAGTGTAGTTTCTTTAAAAAGAATGTTTGAGATATTGGGTTAACTGTCTCAGAATTTGATGAAAAGCAAAGAGAATATTTTCTTGAGTATTCTGGCTTTTCTGAGAGTTTAAGGAATGAGACTTCAATTCAACAGCAATTTGGCTTGATAATTGTTCTTGTTGTGTTTTTGGCTTGTTGTTGAAGTTCTATTTATAGGCATTCTTGGAAAAAGTGTCCGTTTGACACATGCAAGGGCGCGTGTCTCTCACTTCCGCGAGTGAACAACTTTTGTCCTTTTTCCTGAAAATCTGCTGCACAAAAGTTGGTGCTGCAGTCTTTGAATAGTTGTCAGTCCAATAGGGTGACTATTTAATGTTTAGACGCTTGGAAGAGTCTTCAGACTTCATTTAGAAGTGTAGACGCTTGAGACTTTAATCTTCGTTACTTGACACCTCACTCAGAACATGTCAGGCGCTTAGAGTAACCTTCTTCAAACTTCATTCACTATTGATTTCTTGGACGCTTGAAGTCTTCAGATTTCGCTGTCTTGATAAGCTCACTCAGAAAGTATCAAACGCTTAACCTAACCGACTTCTTGATCAAAGAATGTCAAAAGTAAAAGATAAAAGAGCCTATACATTTCTAATGTTCAAATGTTTATACAAGTATCTATGAAATTTAAGCGTACATAACTTTGGGGTCTAACAAAATTCCTAATTGTCATCATCAAAATCTTAACATGAAATTTCCTATCAATGGATTTCACCTAAATTTATTTCCAAATCCAGAAGGAGTTTAATGCAATTATTTTCAGTGCATTAAATACCAACGGGTATTTAATTCAAATGCATTAAATGTGATAAGCACTTTCAGATGTACAGAGAAGCCACCTTATTGGACTGTCAACTTTTCACCGATTGCACACTAACTTTTGTGCAACAGATTTTCAGGAAAAAGGACAAAAGTGGTTCACTCGCTGAAGTGAGAGACACGCGCCTGTGCATATGTCAAACGAACACTTTTTTCAAGAATGCCTATAAATACGACTTCAACAACAAGCCAAAAACAACGATTAATTCCATGCCGAATTACTGTTGCATTGAAGTCTCATTCCTTAGAATCTCAGAAAAGCCAGAATATTCAAGAAAACATTCTCCTTGCTTTTCTTCAATTCCTGAGACAGTCAACCAATATCTCAAACATTCTTTTTGAAAAACCCACATTACTATTGAGATATTCCCCAAGTTGTTTGAACTTCATCAAAATCAAACAAACCGTTTAGAAAAACCCCATCCAAGCCTCGCGATCTATGTGAAGTCGAAGTTGGATACTTGCATTATTTCTGTGTGAAAGAAGCAAGGGGCTAGAAGTGATTTGGAGTAGAAATCTGTGTGATCAAGGAGCTCAAGTCATCAACACCCATCTCTCCCTAATTTGTAGAAGTTTCTGTGTGATTCTTTGAGAACCATCTGAGTGGATTGCCTCCAAATGTTCAAGGAGAAGAAGGACGTAGTTGAGATTACACCACCCAACGAACCTTACAAATATCGTGCTCTTTACTTTACAGTCATTCTTCATATTATTATATCTTTGTATAAATCTGTTAAGTAAAACTCAAGTGAACGCTAAGCAACTAAAACACTTTCTTGTGACGCTAAAGCTTTCAAAAGAGAAGACTCTAAAATTATTTCGCTGTGCTAACACTGATTAAAGAACTGAACGCTTAAACCTATTTGGTTAAAGTATTCAAATATTAAAGTCTAAGTTAACTTTCTAAAATAGTCTTCATCAGACGCTTAGCCTAAGCGTCTATATTTAAAGTAAACACTTAGTCAAGCGTCTACATTTCAAGCGTTCAAAACATTTTAATACAAATCTTTTTTAAGTTAAAAAAAAACTTCAGGGTCTATTCAACTCCCCCCCCCCTAGACCCTTTCGTATGCCACTTGGGACCAACACATTCCACTTTCGACACGTGGAATTCACTTAAATATCTAATAAAATCGTGTTAAACACAATTTACTTAATCAAGATTTACAACAGTAATAGTTCAAACCTCTTTACTAATAATAATAATGATAGTTCGATTGGATCATCCAAGGTACTAATCCCAGATTCATCCATACTCATACACCTGAGCTACGGATTCAAGATTATATTCCATTGATTTAAAGTCAATTCAAATATAAAATAATCATTACTTTCAGGTCATAAATTACTTAAATGATTCTTCAAAAAGACAAAATTATTTGAATGACTATGACTATT
Source organism: Buddleja alternifolia (assembly GCA_019426215.1). Lineage (NCBI taxonomy): Eukaryota > Viridiplantae > Streptophyta > Magnoliopsida > Lamiales > Scrophulariaceae > Buddleja > Buddleja alternifolia. Next base: position 39,922 of record WHWC01000332.1, on the reverse strand, counting down.
ACTTAATTATTACATAATTACAATAATTCATGCATGCCATTCATTTGACGTCATGTTGTATGACACGCGAAATCCTAGCAAGTATACTAGGTCGTGCAAAGTAATAAAGTGGACTATTTAGCCTGGGGTGTATCGTCTCCACAGGGACAATTGGATTCAATGCTCGTAATTGCTATATTACCTATTTCTAAGCTAAATCAATTTATAAGATGATAGGTGTTTATACTATGAAAATAACTAAAGATAACTAAAATGATTATCAAGGTAATAACTCAAATGGAAAGAGGTGATTGGGTTATGATCCTACTATGTTCTGTTCTATGTTCATGAACTCTCAATTATCCGGATTTTTAGAACGCTCTTGTTGTGGCGAAACCCCCTAATGTATTTATTATCCAATCTCTTGAAATAACAAGCCTATACTAGTTAACAACTTCCTATATCTCTATAGTGAAGATTGAATTAACTAACATGCATTTAGGTTCAAAGGAATTTCTTGTTTACGAAGATCCTACATTCAATCGGGTCATCTTATCACAAAAAGCCACACAACGCAATCGATTCTATCTCTAGTCAATTGTTACGTTATGATGTTTGATTTTTCGATCTTCCTTTATCTATCTCCTCTCGGTCTCAAGACAAAGCATTATATCAAACACATGGTGATCATTCATGTGAAATCATTAAGCATAAAATCAAACGTGTAACAAGAATGTAATAAATCCGGAAATTAATCATTCATTAAACACAAAACATCACAAAGTATTCACATAACCCAACCACAAAGATGCTTAGCTCATACTTACAACAACAAGTGATTCAACAACTCTACAAGACATAATTGAAATACTAATCAAGAGAAAGAGTTGAATTACTCCCTATTATAAAGTGTGAATCCAAGCTTTGATGATGAAAATGATGATGATGAGGATGAAGATGGCTCTTCAAGCTTCCTTAGGACTTCCCATGGCTTCCCCTTGGTGTTTTTGAGCATTTCTTACTGTTTTCCAAGAGAAAAGTGTGTTATAAAGGGAGAAAACGGCGGACTTAATTTTAGGGCTTCGGGAGAATTGGACCGCGGCACAAACTCTTATCAGACCGCGGTCCTCTGACGCAGAATTCACATCTTTCGTATTTTGATCATAACTCTCTCTACAAATGTCGGATTGAGTTGATTCAAGTTGCTACGCGAAGCTAAGAAATAGATCTACAATAGTGAAGAAGAAACCTTAGTATGATTCGGCCTGTAAGAGGACGAAAAACTCATTTATATATGAGCATTGTGTAAAATCTTTCGTCAACTATCTTCTTTTGTTTCTTTCTTCAATTTCAAGCTCAATTTGGATCTCTTTTCTCGTCTTTCATGCATAAATCAACTTTTATCCTACAAAACAAAATATATACCAATCAAAGCATTATGAGGGATAAAAAATGATCAAAGTAACGATCAAATCATATTACAATGGGGCATAAAATACTGTAAAATATGGACTTATCAACTACCCCCCAACTAGGCTATGATCGTCTCGATCAATAAATGGCGAACAAGTACTCATAAGTTCAGATTTTACAACTTGCTTTGGCATCTTGAAAGGTTTTATGTCTCAATTATCAAGCACGTACACGAATTAAACCCTCGAAAATGATTATGACAAGTTACACTTTACCTAGAACACTCAACAATTTGAAAGCCTCCAAAACATCTTCGATTCCATCTCAAAATCATGAACTCCATATCCATTTTTATGCCAAGAGCACACTTTAAACAAGATTATGCAAACTCATTAGATAATAAAAAAATTAAAACACTTCAAAACTTGTTAACCTATCGGTGTGCATGAAATGTGAAAGTCAAGATCAAAAGATCTTTTTGGCTTGTAACGTAAGGCTAGGTAATGGCTTGGACGGGAATATATAGATAAAGTGACTAAACTCAAGAAAGCATACAACTCAATATCATCGAGCTAAACACTCACTTATCAACCGAATAAATCTCCACATCTCGCCACTTATAGCTTTTTGATTTTTTTTCCCTTTGAACTCATAACCTCAAAACTTGTTTCTTTTGATGCTAAGGGTGGAAAAATGATTCCCAAACCAAATAAATCACATTGAAGCTCAGTTCGTAGCCAAGTCGAGAGAGAGCTCACATAATATATTTTTCGGTAACTTCCAATGTCTCGACTCTTTAGCCAACTTACAACATTTCTTTTTCCTCTCTTGATTTCACATAAACTCAAGACCTCAAAATTTTTCAAAATCATCAAGAACAAACACACCTTTTAACCCATTAATCCATGAGATTCGACACCCCAAACAAAGCGTAAACCCGAATTAAAGCCAAATGATATGAAGTTATATGCTCTCTTACTTGGGAAATAGACTTTGTTTTTCTTTCTTTTAGTTTAAAGGGTGGTTGGTGTGGCTTGCGAAAGAAAATCGAATGGTGGTTTTTAGTGTGCTAAACACACTCCATTCTTATCAATACGGCTCAAAATAAGGTCTAGAGATTATGTAATATCGTGAAGGCCAATTGTAAGGTTAAAGAAAATGAAAGATGGCCTAAATCATTTCATGACTTCGCACACTCAACACACATTTCAAAGTTGACAAAATTGAACGCTCAATGCTTTAAATCCTCAACAATTTACATAAGCATGGCTAAAAAGGCTTTCACATATAAAATACGACAAATTATTTCATCTTAGATGAAGTAGAGACACTCAAACGAATCATGCTCCAAGCAAAAGTATAACAAATCATGAATATGAAATCATTGACTATCACAGTTTTCTAATCCCAAATCAAGCATGAAACTTAACAAATGAGTACAAGTTACACCATATCACCACATCACAATAAAATTAGGACGTCTATCCCACCCCCCAACTAATCTAGCACATTGTCCCCAATGAGCGAACATACAAATGTAAAGTAAAGGAAGGAAAGACGTCCCTGATGTTTGAAGCTAAGTGATGTCCAAAAAGCGAAAGAGCAACAAGGCGAAGAGTCTGACAATAAAGCCTAGCCATCTGTGAAGTTAGAAAAACAAGAAGAGACAAAAAGCATCATCAAAACAACTTAGAACACTTAAAACAAAAGAAACAAAACAAAATAAAAAAATAAAAAAAAATAACGGAAATGAAAGAAAGCATGTAAAACGTGGGTTGCCTCCCACGAAGCGCTTGTTTAAAGTCGGTAGCTCGACTCCCTTGCACTGCTCATGGTGGATCATAAGGAGCAATGCCAACTTTGTATAGATGAGCCTTTTTGTGCTTTTTCCAATTGCGTAAAGGCTTCTCATTTCCCATCACATTCACAAATCCTGAAAAACTAAGATATGAGCTCAGATTCACTTTTATAAAAATGTAATAAAATTGTAAATAACTAAAAGTGAATTTTAAAGATGGGGAGTTTTCCATTGATGGTTTTAATAAGTATGTGGCCAGGCCTAACTCCCTGAGCCTTGATTCTGACAACTTTAGTGGTGATATATCCCAGTGACTTGTATATCTTCGAATCTCCTCATTCTCAACCGTAGTATCACTTGGGTTCTTAGTGTATGCCTCGAACGGGCCACTAAAGTTGTAAACTTTGTCTTCAACCTCCACCACTCTAGCTCTCTGGTTATTGATGCACATTCTTAAGAAATCAAGAGATATGATGGTAGGTGGCATTGGATTCTTGAATATTTCTAATGCTTTTTCTTGGTCAATTGATGGAGTGGATTTTGGGATCTCTATGCTGAATTGAAGGTGCTCCAGTGATGTTGTATCTACTTCACCACACATAGATTCTGAAGGTAGTGCTGGTGTAGCAATGGGTTGTAGACAATGTGGTGTCGAATCAACAACTTGTTCAACTTCTGTATCAGATACCTCATCATTCTCCTCTGTGCCACTCTGAGAAGTGTCTGATGATCTCTCTGCCAATAAGTTGGAAAGTTGGTTGAGTTGTGTTTGCAATTCCATTATAGATGCTTCGAGATTTTGAGACCGCTCATCGTTCGACTTCATCCATTGGATCATCAACTCCTCAAAACTTGGGTCCCTATCACATTGTTGCTGATAATCCCCATGGTTTTGAAAGTTAGCCGATTCAAATTCTCCCTGCATTAGAAAGGGGGACCTATCTTGTTGCAGGTATGCTTGTGAATCTCTCATAACATAATAACTCAATGGCAAGTCTTGCTGACTTCTCCATCCGTGTTGACAATAATCGCTATGATGAGCGTCTCCACACCACGAACATAAATCTTGCACTCGACTCCCGTACTCGGCACCTTCATCCCATCCTTGTTTTGACCAATAAAAGTCATTGATGCTCATCTATTCAAGAATAAAAAATAAAAAAAACATAACAAAACTACAACTAAAAAAAACAAAAACAGCAACTTAATAAAAAACAAAAACAGCAACTTAAAACACAAAACCAACAACTAAAAAAACAAAAAACAGCATCTTGAAACACAAAAACAGAAACTTAAAACACAAAAACAGCAACTAGAAACACAAAAACAGCAACTTAGTCTTAGAGAAGATAAGTGAATTACAATATCAAATAACGCAATTGTCCCCGGCAATGGCGCCAAAAACTTGACACGCGAAATCCTAGCAAGTATACTAGGTCGTGCAAAGTAATAAAGTGGACTATTTAGCCCGGGGTGTATCGTCTCCACAGGGACAATTGGATTCAATGCTCGTAATTGCTATATTACCTATTTCTAAGCTAAATCAATTTATAAGATGATAGGTGTTTATACTATGAAAATAACTAAAGATAACTAAAATGATTATCAAGGTAATAACTCAAATGGAAAGAGGTGATTGGGTTATGATCCTACTATGTTCTGTTCTATGTTCATGAACTCTCAATTATCCGGATTTTTAGAACGCTCTTGTTGTGGCGAAACCCCCTAATGTATTTATTATCCAATCTCTTGAAATAACAAGCCTATACTAGTTAACAACTTCCTATATCTCTATAGTGAAGATTGAATTAACTAACATGCATTTAGGTTCAAAGGAATTTCTTGTTTACGAAGATCCTACATTCAATCGGGTCATCTTATCACAAAAAGCCACACAACGCAATCGATTCTATCTCTAGTCAATTGTTACGTTATGATGTTTGATTTTTCGATCTCCCTTTATCTATCTCCTCTCGGTCTCAAGACAAAGCATTATATCAAACACATGGTGATCATTCATGTGAAATCATTAAGCATAAAATCAAACGTGTAACAAGAATGTAATAAATCCGGAAATTAATCATTCATTAAACACAAAACATCACAAAGTATTCACATAACCCAACCACAAAGATGCTTAGCTCATACTTACAACAACAAGTGATTCAACAACTCTACAAGACATAATTGAAATACTAATCAAGAGAAAGAGTTGAATTACTCCCTATTATAAAGTGTGAATCCAAGCTTTGATGATGAAAATGATGATGATGAGGATGAAGATGGCTCTTCAAGCTTCCTTAGGACTTCCCATGGCTTCCCCTTGGTGTTTTTGAGCATTTCTTACTGTTTTCCAAGAGAAAAGTGTGTTATAAAGGGAGAAAACGGCGGACTTAATTTTAGGGCTTCGGGAGAATTGGACCGCGGCACAAACTCTTATCAGACCGCGGTCCTCTGACGCAGAATTCACATCTTTCGTATTTTGATCATAACTCTCTCTACAAATGTCGGATTGAGTTGATTCAAGTTGCTACGCGAAGCTAAGAAATAGATCTACAATAGTGAAGAAGAAACCTTAGTATGATTCGGCCTGTAAGAGGACGAAAAACTCATTTATATATGAGCATTGTGTAAAATCTTTCGTCAACTATCTTCTTTTGTTTCTTTCTTCAATTTCAAGCTCAATTTGGATCTCTTTTCTCGTCTTTCATGCATAAATCAACTTTTATCCTACAAAACAAAATATATACCAATCAAAGCATTATGAGGGATAAAAAATGATCAAAGTAACGATCAAATCAAATTACAATGGGGCATAAAATACTGTAAAATATGGACTTATCATTGTACGTACGAGAATGTGCTACATTCGGTGTGGGAAAATTCTTGTATAAATCGGGTCTTGGTTTCCACCTGTGGACCTTGTGGATGTGATTCATCCACATCGTTTGTTTTTTAATTCAAAAAAACAAAATAAGTGATGTGGGTTAATCATATCCACAAGGTGCACAGGTGGGGCTCAAGACCCGGTGTATAGAAGTGTTTTCCTTTCGAAGAAAATTCTTGTATAAATCGGATCTTGGACCCCACCTGTGGACCTTGTGGATGTGATTTATCCACATCATTTGTTTTTAATTCAAAAAAGCAAAGTAAGTGATGTGGGTTAATCACATCCACAAGGTGCACAGGTGGGGTCCAAGACCCGGTGTATAGAAGTGTTTTCCTTCGATGTGTGTGCATAAAAATTTTAAAATTATTAAATAAGTTGTTGATTATTTTAAGGGATAATGACATTTTTAGCCCGTGACGTAGACCATTTGCATCAGAGCAATCCCTCAAGTAAAAAAATTAATATTACCATCTCTAATGTTCAAATTTTGTTTCACTAAGTTCTTTTTGGACATTTTTATTCTTAGATTGTTTTAGAATGTATTTTTGTATATAAGGGTAAAAATGTTTGAAAGCGACTTAAGTGAAACAAAAATTAATATACTAGGGACTTAAGTGAAACAAAATTTGAATATTAGGGACAATAATATAAAATTTTATACTTGAGTGACTACTCTCACACAAATGACCTACTTCGGGGATTAAAAATGTCATTATCTCCTATTTTAATGGGATAATTGCATATCATACCCCTGTGAAACATGAAACCTGCACACATCTCCCCTGTATTCAAAAAATAGCCTGAAATAACCTTATAATTTTCAAAACCCTGCACGAAACCCCCAATCCGTGTTAAATCCGCAGAAGATAGTATTCACGCGCAGTGTATTTGAAGCAGGGTTGGGGGGTTTCGTGCAGGATTTTGAAAAATATAGGGGCATTTCAGGCTATTTTTTTAACACAGGGGGGATGTGTGCAGGTTTCGTATTTCACAAGAGTACAATATGCAATTATCCCTATTTTAATTTTTCTAACATTCATTTTATGTTTTAGCTGTAATTTTAATGAATAAGGTTAATAATTTTTATGCTTTAAAATAATTAAATCAATTTAAGTATTAGAGATATGCTATGGACGAAAAAAGAATAAAATACAAATTAAAGTTGGATAGATAATGTTGTGAAAGTGAGAGAGCGAAAATGAGACCAATATGGAAGTTAGAGTACGGCGTAAAAAAAAAAATTAATATTAGAATATTGACCGATCCATAATTGAATTACACCAAAACCCTTCTCTTCAATCAATTATAAAAAAGTATAAATATTGTAAATGCCCGAAACTTTGGGTTCCAAAATCACATCACGATATTTTTGTGCAGGACCCAAATTTCAAAAGGAGTCATCCATTGACGTAGAATGTAGATGCCAAGACAAATCAAAATGCAATATTTGTCTTTGTTAATTAAGGTCCTCTCTATCATCGTTGAACAAGTCCAAATATGAGGTAAATTCTAACGGCCGAAGCTTAGCCTCGGCCCAGCATAGAATGGCCCCAAATATAATCCATCATTTCATTACTTATTACCGTAAATATGACGGAAACTGGACATAAATTAATTTGTAACCCGAACTTTGATGCATTGCGATTATTAGTGTTTACAATCATCTTTTTTGAAGGGAATAGCAATTATTGTATTTCATTCAATAAAAATTTGACAACGTAAAGAACAATACAACTTAGACTTTCTCTACCGATGTAATAATAACAATTGAAGCACCTAATAACAAGTTTTTTCAAGATGACAAATCTTAAGAATTAACAAATGAGTACAAGAAAACTCTTGTGCAAAAGACCACACTCTTATTCAAGAGAGACGAAACTCTCATTCGAGAGAGAAAACAAACTCTCATTCGAGAGATAAAACAAAATACTAAACAAAGAATCTGAAAAGCTATATAAAGACTAATGAATCGCCCATATTTATCTCATCGGATCCATCCATGTCTCATTAGATCTATCTCCTTCTCATCAGATTTAAAATCGGGATACGCAGCTTGTAGGAGGGTGCTCCAACCCAGCCCGCCGACGATGGTGGTGACATTAGTAGTGATGAAGGCGAGTGATTCATCAAATTCCATCGTCGACGGAGAAGAAGAGAAGAAAAAAGGTTAGGGTTGAGAGAGAGAGAGAGAGTGTGGAGGAGGGTGGAGGCGTTGTTTATCATTAAATGAGTTATCTATATATTAATAACTTGCAGTATGTTATAATCTTTGGACAGTACTCCTTTTGGTCACACATAGTTGAAAATTGATAATTTTGAATTTCTATTTAAACGCACTTTTGCTTTATTATGTGGCAATCTCAGAATAAAGTTATCTTTCAAAATAAATTGATTAATAGGCATATTTAACAATCGATTACTGCTATAAATTTTGTGAACATGAAGTTGAACTAATCTTCATATGAGGAACATATTTTCAAATTAAAGTCGACGCCCCAATCCAGGGATAAACTTAATAGTGATAGTTGTCTTTAAAGAATTTGAGACATTCAGTCATTGGTGGTATTATACGTGACTCGCCAGGACATCTTCAACACGTACCACATGTTGACCGGATATTGCCTATAAAACTTGACCAAGTTTCATTGTGTGAAACTTGTTTTTTGATACATACAGCTTAATACGATGACCGATTTACTTGCCAAACGTATTGTCAAAGCCTTGGTTTGACGTCTTTTGAAGATAAATTTAGGTCCCTTCTGGAAAGTATAACTACTAGATGAGTAGATGATATGCTTGAGGAAGTCATAGGGGACACTAAATCGGAAGTTGGAAAACTTTTGTAATTAATTTTTTTATTGACTTAGTATAATAATAGTACTTTTGGTTGTTAGAAAGAAAAAGAAAAGAAAGAAAAATAGGTTGAAATTTGGGCCAAAAGTAAGTGAAAGAAGCTGAATTGGACTAGTCTGTCTGGAGCTAATTAACTTGGTAAGATAATCTATCTATCTATTCTATTATAATAATAATAATACTATTATAAAAGTATGAATGATTTTTTGAAATTTTGATTTACCTATCATATTTTTATGTAATTTTTTTTTTTAATGGAAAAATAGTCAAATAATAAATAATAAAAATAGGTGTATGTCTACAAAAATAAGGTGTATTATTATATTAGGACTCTATAATAATAGTACGTATAGAAGTAGAAGTATATTAGGTCACTCCTCTTTGTTTATTTATAAAATTAAAAGATGAAAATAAAACAGTTTATTAAATATGTATGAAATTCTTTAAAAAATAAAACTATAATACGGGAAAAACATACTGTTTTCGTCCACTTAATAAGATATGAAGATGGATATTGGTGGATTATTTTTAAACCACTATTTTAATCTCATTATTATTTAATCAAATCATATCTTTCTGGAAGCATGATTTCTTAATTGGTTTTGGACTACGCTTGACAATATTTTTTCTACAGGATATAATTTCTATACACTAGCAATTGAAACATAATCAAATGTATGTTTAATTTTACAAAAATTAATAAATTTTTCAAGAGCAATTGAAAAAAAAGATGAAAAGAGAGCGCTTATTTTATATATATATGCATATACATGTGTACGGACATAAAGAAATAAATATGTAAATATATTCACATAAATGTATTCTATTATAAAAAGTAAGAGCTATTTTTTGAAAATTATAACAGATTTAAAATATTTGTATATAATTCAAAATTTTAATGACAAAAGAGTAATGAACAAATAAAAAAACACTAAGCACCCATGCTAGCCTGAAAAATAGTAGATTAGAGCATGTAACGTAAGTCAACTCAGTGACCACAAAAGAAAGAATTCTTGAGTTTTCTTCTGCCTTTGCATAAAAGACATGAAATGCCAACTGTACGTGGTTAATAATAGTATATACCACAAGGATTTGTTCAATGCCTAAGAATCGAATCAATGCATTGATTGTAACGGGAAAAAAAAATCAATGCATTGATACATTTCAATCTCTCGATGCAACTATAATGTGAAGAACCTATTTATTAAATAGATCATCTTATTTTTATTTCTATTTATTTATGTATTAAATGAAGAAGATAAAAATAAAGCTCAATATACATATATGTACGGTCCCAAAAATAATTATATATATGTATATATATACAGATATATGTATGTATGTGTGGTCCAAAATTATTTGGGTTCATTCTTGAGAAGCATATTGATGGATCATATAGACAAAATCACATGTCAATTATACACAAAAGAAAAAAAGAATGATGAGAAGCATGATTTTGCATCATATATCATTAAAATTATATAAGGATACTATAATTTATTCATAAAAGAAAATTTAATTTGCTTATTTTCAAATTCCTCTGTAAGTGTAACAACAAAATTATGTAGGCAAAGTTCCTAAAAAAAGGTATGGGTTACAGCATTATATATTAGGCATCATCACACTGCTGATGTAAGGACTTTGTTGGTGGACAATTTGTAATTACCTCTGTAAGTGATTTTTGGTCCAAAATGTATGTCCTGACTCAAACTTTTACTTACCAAAAAAATAAAAGAAGATCTAATAGTTGCTTACACTTCAATTCGCCCATTGGGTTGACCTGTTTGAGGCACAGGGTTAGGGACTTCACCACCTGCTGCTGGCGCAGTGTTACTTGAGACTTAGTCTGCTATTGCCATTGGTACGTGCTTGAGACTTAGTCTGCATAATCAGTGGTTGGACCGCTATTCCCATAGACGGTGCCAAAATGATGCGGGATCAAAATGTATGTCACGTGATGACCACGTGGGGAGGGAATCCGACCCAATGCACGACAAGCTAATCACTAGGTTGATTGATGTTTAGACTGCACTCGCTTTAAACAAGCTGCCTACGTACCCACTTTGATGGGATCAACTCTTTTCGTAGTTCGACAGTGGGGTGGCTCTCTAAAGATGTCAGTTGTTTTCTCTCTTGTGATCTTTATGTGGGGAGAGCAGATAATGATTTTTTGTTACCCACATGGAGTATTTATAGAGTTAGATATGGGTCATGGGCTAATACTTTGCTAACAGCCCATTGGATTATGAAATAAACTAATAAATATGTATTTTATCATTATTAACCCAATTATTGTTGTAGCCCATTTTCCAGAATGGACTCACTTCTTAATAGGCCTTTAACCAAGTGGGTTCAACCATATTATTTGAACCAGCTATACCTGATTTCGCCCGTGGGGGCTAATTCGGCCCAAATCATAGATAATTTAATTGCAATTGTGCCCCTAGAAATTCCAGTGCACATCACTTGATAAGTGTATAAAATACATATATCTTATTTATTTATTTTAAAAAAAGTATACGCTTATCATGCATATAGGTACATGGAATAGGAAATTAAATACAATTTGAAATAGAAGGTTCAAACAATCAAGTGAAATTGTCAGAAGAGAATTCAAATATTCAATGCCATTTTAGTTGGCATTGGGTGTCCACAAATTTTGTCACCAATGTCAAAATCGTGCCACAATTTTTGTAGTTTAACTAAAATACCTCTTAAAATCAACACAACTGAAGATCAAATGCATCCTCAACCAAGAGATGAAGTATTCTTCTCAAAGTTTGAAAGATCTTTTCAGAAAATAGTTGTGTACTTTTGAAAGAGTCGCAAATTAAGTAAATCAAGTTTTATATTTGAGCAATGTTTATCGTTGTGACAATTTACACAAGTAACCTCCTAAAATAGTATATGAATATGAACCATGCATGTTGTATACTACCATGCGTTATACCACCTCCCTTGATTTGGTTGGGATAATTATAATTTTTATTTGACTTTGTTAAAAAAAACATAAATATTTTCTAAATATTGAGAATGTGGTGTAACGATGGCCGGTGGTATTAGCATATAACATTTTTCTAAGAATATATAGAACATTAGGAGTCGTGTGCGTTGCAAATTATAGTTGATGCTTTTTCCCCTATCTTGACCATTGTGGTTTTTGAATGACTTTGTGGTTTTTGAATGCCATAGTCCAAGCTCGATTCAATAATCATTAGAGTTGGAGTTTGTGAACTAACTAGGTTGGATCAGCTTTTCTGGTTTTTTACCAATCTAGTATTTTATTTGGAATTTTAGTTTAATTATATTCAGTTATATATTAGTAAATAATTAGAAAAATATTGAACGTAAATTACATTGGTCTTATTACTTATGCATTCTCTTACTCGTACCTTAGCACAACTACAATTTAACTATTAAGTTATGAAATCCATGCATTCTCTTACTCGTACTGTAGTACAACTACAATTTCCTATAAAGTTATGAAATCCATCTTTTTTTCCCCAAAAAACAAAAAAGCAAAATAAAAATATAATTGATTGTTAGAAAATTTATGTTGGGAAGAATCGAAAATTGGTTTTGAGGCTTGTCAAAGACAATTTCTTTAAAGTGATATTTGCCCCCACTATATTTGTTGTCGGGTTGATATGGCAAATCACTTCCAAGGATACAACAAAACCTACACAATTTTCAGAAAACAATTCTGAAAATTTTCTATAGAATTCTATGCGAAATTGTGTGTATTGATAATGAAGGAATTAAAAAAATGAAGAAGAAGAACACCAATGTTTGTGTATATTTTTTCTAGATCTGTACCATATATTTATAGATGTTTATAAGTTTCCTACTAATTGTTCTGTCTGTTAATATGAGAAAAGACACCAATTCATTCAGGACTTTTCACAAACATCTATCAGTAGTTGTATTCTTTCAGAATACAACGTTAAAATAATCCAGAGAATTTGGGTTATAATCTAGTACTTCACGCCCATAAAAATAAAATAAAATAAAATTTAATTTTAGTCACACGATTTTAATCGCACACTCACGCGCGCTAGTGCCTCATGTCCAACTGCCAAGTGCAGCCATAAAAGCGCCATCAATGCGCCACTTTGAGCCAGAAGCGCTCGCGCATGTGCGGTGCAACTCACTAGAGCATAGCTCCTTTTTTCTTTATATATATATATATATATATATATATCAGTAAACTAATATATCACTTTTTTGTATATAAAGACACTTAAACTCTTTTAGACTTTCCATGTGAGACAAGCTCATTAAATGCCTAACACATTTCTTCATTCTTTTCAATTCTTTCACCTTTAAATTTACAATCTATATAAATTATTCCAGAATCCCCCACTTAGATTGTAATGTTAAAGAAAACCAAAATACTAATAGAATTATGCATATGTAAAGGTATGTTTCAACTTAAACCTTTAGATAGTGTAAATATATCAAGATTCCAACAAGTCAAAGGTGGCCTAAGCTTAAACCAAGACTCTTAGGTCAGAATCGAAAATATCACGCACATAATCCTATCCAATTTCAACGAGAAATTCTTATTAGCTATTGCACTATTATGGCCTTGTGCTCAACCTTGAATTTCATGAATATTTACAAAAAACAACCCTTAATCTTTTGTTGGAAGCGGCACCACTTCTTATATTTATATAGGTGAAGCTCCTTAAGTGTCTTGCTACTTGAACACCATTATAGTAGTAAGGACTTTTTTTTTCGGAACAAGTTAGCTTTTCATTAATACAAAACAACGCTTACATCTCCACCGGGCATACCCAGGAATTACAAACTTTCAAATTTACAAGTAAGTAAATTCCATATTTTGTCAACTATCATATTTACACCACTATTTTCTTTTTTGAACAACCTTTTGTTTCTCTCAAGCCATAGAAAATAAATAATGGCAGCTATCATAGCTCCCTTCTTTTCACACAAAACAGTTCGACCCTTACTAATTTTACCTGCCCAAATTAGTACTTCTTGCCATTTCTCCCATCTACACCTGATGCCCATTTTCTTCCAACAGCCTTGCATGACAGCCTTTGTGTATTCACATTTGAAAAACATGTGATCTCTTGTTTCCTCCTCTTGCCTACATAACACGCAGTCCATATCTTCAATATTATGCCAATTCTGTACTCTATCCTTGGTCTTGAGTCCATTTAGAAGAGCTAGCCAGAAAATAATTCTATGCTGGGCCAGTGGACCTTTACCCCACACTAACTTTCGCCAATCAACTTCCTCCACATGTTCCATCAAATGCGTATAAGCCTTATTTATAGAAAATTTACCCTCTCGCCATTTTGAATGAGTGACATCCATTGCTTCAATCAGTTTTTCTCTAATATATGTCAATCTTTTCCAGAACCAGGAATCATGTACCTTGGCTGAAACTGTCCATATGGTCGTTGCCCTCAAATAGTATGCATGGACGCATTTAATCCAAAGTGAATCAAATTTAGTTGCTATATTCCAAATGTTTTTTAATATAGCAGCCATATTCCATTCCATAAGTGATATAATGCCCCAACCTCCTTCTCTCTTTGGCAAACATACTCTCTGCCAGCTAACACTAGCATGATATTTCCCCACAGCTTTACCACTCCACAAAAACACTCGACACATTCTTTCAATTTCATGTATTACAGTGATTGGTAAAGGAAATACCTGACTCCAGAACGTCTGAATCCCAAACACCACAGCCTTAATCAACAGAATCCTTCCTGCAAAAGACAGGTACTTTGCAGTCCAAGATGTGATTCTTTGCATTATTCTATCAATTAAAGGCTGGCAATTCTGAATAGTAAGCGTAGATGAGATTAAAGGCACCCCCAGATATCTCATAGGCATATCTCCTGCAATGAAACCAGTGGCAGTTAATAATTCCTGTTTTCCTTCCACATCGAGCCCCCCGCATAGTAATTGACTTTTATCCAAATTGGCCACCAAACCAGTCACCTCAGAAAATTCTTCAAAGACAGCCTTTTCTCTACTGATTGAGCCTTTATCCCCTTTGCTAAACATCATTAAGTCATCAGCAAAGCAAAGGTTAATTAGCCCAACTCTTTTACATTTAGGATGGAATTTAAAACTGGGATCCCTATGAAGCCTTTTGAAACTTCTAGTCAAATAATCCATTACCAAAACAAACATGTAAGGGGACATAGGGTCCCCTTGCCTAATCCCCATTTTCCCATCAAAATATCCAAACAATTCTCCCTGTAAGATGACAGAGAACTTGACATTTGTCACACATAACATAATAAGCTGTACAAACTTCACAGGAAAACCATAAGCCAAAAGGACCTTTTCCAGAAAAACCCAGCTAACTGTATCATAGGCCTTCCTAATGTCCACTTCATAACCACTCGAGGGGGTATGCCCTTTATTTTGTATCCCTTCTCCAACTCATGACACAAAACAACATTGTCTACTATTGATCTATCAGCTACAAATGCACCCTAAGCTTGGTCAACCAGTAGAGGAAGTACAACCTCCAATCTATTGCAGATAAGCTTTGAAATTACTTTATAAACAACATTGCAACAAGCAATGGGTTTATAATCACCAACTGTGACAGGGCTTTGGCATTTTGGAATTAAATGAAGGTGGGTGTGATTTACCTCTCTAAGTAGTTTTCCCTTGGTATAGCAATCCATCACTGCCTTAGTTAGTTCCTGTCCCACTATGTCCTAAGATCTTCTATAGAAGCATGAAGTGAATCCATCAGAGCCAGGGGTCTTTTCTTCCGGAATAGAGAAAACCACCTGTTTGATCTCCTCAGGGGTAACAGGTTTCAGCAACATCCCTAACTCCTCCTCCATATGTAGAGTGTAACTATACTGCACTATCTCCTGGTTCACTTCTGATTTGGCATGCTAGGTGTACCAATCAATTTATGATAAAATCTAAGTATCTCTTTTTTTATCTCCACGGGCTCAGTCAGCTTGATTCCATCACTTGACGTAAGGCAGTGTATTTTTCCTTGTGCTTTCTTAGTTTTGATTCTAGCAAAGAAATATCCAGTACATTCATCTCTTTTCATATAAAAATTGGCTTTAACGCGTTGTTTCAAGAAATTCACTTCCATCTTCATACAAGTTCTCAATTCCCCATACTTCTCTCTTTCTTGATCAATCAAAAGGCCATCAAATGGTGTGTTGGTTAGTTGTTGTCTGATATCCTCCAGTTGATTCCTTGTATCCTGAACTCTTTCTGATATATTTGAGAATTCCTGTCTATGCAATAATTTCAGTCTGTTTTTAATCCTCTTACATTTTTTAACCACTCTATACATAGGACATCCCCTGATCTCAGTTGCCCATTCTGTCCTTACAATATCTGGGTACCTTGGGTACAACACCCATCCATTTAGAAATTTGAAAGGAGTGTACCCCAACTTTCTTTCATGAATCTTGAGCACCATTGGATAGTGATCAGATATATCATTATCCTGAAATTCCACCCCACTGCCATCAATCTTCAGAAACCATTCTCCATTGGCCATAATTCTATCTAGCTTACAATAGGTCCTTGTTGCTTTATCATGCTTATTACTCTATGTGTAAAACTTTCCCCATTCATAGTGTATTGGTTGCCTAATAATATTACCAGTAACTGTGTTCTTAATAGGCACATCCTTGGGTAACTCCTTACCAATCTCCACTCGTACTAACACTCTTGCAAACTCCAATTTTAACTTCTTTGCTGTCAATTCATCAGTATGGAGTGGCTCCCCCACTCTACTAGCAATCTTACTGAGACTATTCGCACCCCATATCTCCAAGGGGAGATTCGGCAACTGAATCCAGACGGGCACTGTTTTCATCTCCTCCCGCTGAACCACTCCTTCCTGCCACTTTTTAAGGATTAAAGGCTTAGAATAGAATAATTGTATGCCTTTTTGAAGAGCTGCAGTCATGTTTTCTTCCTTTTCAAAATGTAGTATAAAGTACCCATTTCTGTGCTTCACCACTCGAGGCATTTCAATTCCTTTCCATCTCATTCGCAGAAAATTCACCATGGTATTGACTGAGAGATCCTAACTTAAGACGTTGGCAGTCAATGAGTATTTCTAGTACTCCATCTCACACACCACATCTTCCTTGGTTAGTTGTATCTCCTTACCATCACTCACCATTTTTTTGAGCTGTAAGCCACCGATACCATCTCTGTTACCCATGAACAGAGAACTCCATTTGCGAGTGTCTTTTCCCACTATCCGAGCTGGGATCTCCTTCTCCTCCCCACTAATCGTAACTACTGGATTTGGGTTGGTACTTTCCCCCTCTTCCTGAATCTGGGTTAAATCGATCGCAGCCTCAATTTCATCCAAATTCCTGTGATTACTACTTTCCCCCTTCTCGATTGCAGTATCTTCCATTTGATTCATGTTCGCTGGAGATCGAGGGGTACTCTGGTTTCGCACCTCACTCGGTGATGTCGCATTCAGTTAGTGTTCTGCCGATCCGATTGTTATTCCGGCCGGTCGTCTTGCCTTCCGTTTAGCCATCTTGGGTTTTGGTGCACGATAGCTTCTCTATCCTGCGCCGAGAGAAAGTGTTCTCAAACCCTTGAAGACCTTGTTTGGTCGTTTTTGTTAATAAGGGGTTGTTCCACTAATAATATTGTTTAAACTAATATTAATAATCGAAGCCCATATTCTTTCATTATTGTAGTAATAAATTTATGCGATATTGAAGATTTAGTGAGTCACTCTAGATAATGGGTGGATTAGGAAGTCAACTATGAAAACATCAGGGTCAATGATGTCATTTTAGAAGGCCCACCACATCTATAAATAAGCTTTGACTGATTTCTATCCTTCAAAGCCTGCCAATTAGCTAGAATACACATTATAATACTTAGGCTCCGTATGATTGTGTTTTCAAAAATGAATTTTGAGTTTTTATTGGAGAATGTGTATTATAGAAATTCGTATGAAAATATTAATTTTTTTTGTTTGTTTGGATGTGTTTTTGAGAAATGTTTGGAAATTGTGTAAATGTGATATAAAGTTAATTGAATTAGTTATATATGTAATGATGATAGGAGAAAAAATTAGAATAATATTTTGTTTATGATAGAGTAAGAAAGAGAATGTGTTGGATAGTTGAATTATGTAATAAATGAAGAGAGAGAATGAAATGATTGAATTGATGAAATGGTGAGTAATTATATAGGGGAATGTGTTGTAGGATTTAAAATTGAAGCATTTTTTGTAGAATTTGGTTTGATGTGTTGAATAGTTGAATTATGTAATAAATGAAGAGAGAGAATGAAATAATAAGGACTTCATTAAGAGTTAAACTCAACCTCTCACTACGTAGCAACTAAGCACTGACTTCTCTAAAATGGGATATTTCTTTTCAGTGCATTAAGTCTCATACAGTAACTTGTTTTTACCCATTAAACCTTAAAGCTAATATTATCTAGAATAAAGTTGAGATACCATTACCGGAGACTTAGAAGTATTTTAGTCTCATTCCATTAGTTGTTTTCTTGACCATATCTCTCGGGAGTGCTTTAGTAAAAGGATCCGCTAGATTATTTTTTGATCTTACATAAACAATAGTAATTATCCCTTCTCCTATCAATTGTCTGACATATTCATGTCTTAAACTAATATGTCTAGATTTACCATTATATATGGTACTATATGCTCTAGACATTGTTGACTCATTATCGCAGCGCAAGGATTTGGCTGGTATCGGCTGGAATGTGAAATACACGTTTGTTTCTTGGATGCCCAAGATATAGCTCCTCCTCCATGAGTAAATATCCATCCAGATGTATATTTACCCGAGCCATCACAAGTGATCCAACTTGCATCAGTAAATCCTTCTAGTACTGTTGGAAAGTTGTTATCAAACAATCCCAAATTACTTGTCTTCTTTAAGTACCTAAGAATTCGAGATATTCCCTTCCAGTGATCACCACCAAGTTTATTAGTATATCTTGAAAGCTTACAGACATCAAAATGCATTGCATACATTAAGCTTCCAAAAGCACTAGCATATTCTAAAGGAGCTATTGCTCTTCCAAGATTTTCATCTATTTTCAATGAAGAATCATATGGGGTGTTTGCTTCTTTAACTTTTAGATGTTGAAATTTATCAATCATCTTTTCCATGTAATGAGATTGACACAAAGCATAACCCCCACTATGTTTCTTAACTTTGATACCTAAAATAATTTTTGGGTTTCGCAAAAAAACTCACAAAAGCAGCGGAAGGATTTCAAAAATTTTAACAAAAACCCAAAGTGTTTCTCTAATTGCATAATTGAATCAAAAACGCTTTAACGTATAAATCAACTTGCCCGTTGAAGCGAGGTGGTAGGAGAATCCAAATCTTCTTCAACTCTTCCAATTGATGAACTTCTTGAATTCTTCAATCCTCATATTCTCCAAGTCCTAATTTCTTGAAGCTTCTTGAAAATTAATCCAAACAACGAATCACGTTGTCTCTAAATAATCCGCACAAATTGATGATGGAAAATCCCACTTCTTTCTCTATAGGGGACGATGGCTAGCATGTATAGAGGGGGAGGATATTTTTCTTCTTCTATTGTTTGGAGAGTTGATACAAAGTTCTGTCTAGGTTAAAGTCAAGAGAAGACTTTTATACCTCAATGACTTATTGACCAAGACAACAAAAGAGAACACTTTGATCATCCATCTTTGACCTAATGGGCATCCTCTTTAACGCCCCATATGGGGCCCAAAATTTCTT
Organism: Buddleja alternifolia; assembly: GCA_019426215.1. Taxonomy (NCBI): domain Eukaryota; kingdom Viridiplantae; phylum Streptophyta; class Magnoliopsida; order Lamiales; family Scrophulariaceae; genus Buddleja; species Buddleja alternifolia. The sequence continues at coordinate 20,235 of WHWC01000332.1, read as the reverse complement.
TTGTTTTGTTTAATTAATTCTTTATTCAATTAATAATTTATTTTATCCAATAAACAAATTAATTAATTAAATAATAAAATTAATTAGATAAATTAATTCACTAATATATTTCTCCAAGAAATTAATTAATAATTAATCTTATCCTTTTAATTAATTATCTTATCTAATAAGTAATTAATTATTTAATTTATCCAATAAATTAAATCTCTCAAAAAATAAAATAGAATTTTTTTTCAATTTGCTTCATCAATTCTTTAGCGCGACTCTTTAGGTTCGTTTCATTAGGCAATGAGAGGAAACAAAAGGAAGTGTGTAACACCTAACCAGTTGTGTGGCCCACTTCGTAGCCCAAATGAAATACGAATGAATGGATGTTGGTTCCAAGTGGCATACGAAAGGGTCTAGAAGGGGGGGTTGAATAGACCCTAAAGTCTTTTTCGACTTCAAAAAGATTCGTATTAAAATGATTTTGGACGCTTGAAATGTAGACGCTTGACTGAGCGTTTACTTAAAATATAGACGCTTAGGCTAAGCGTCTGATGAAGAGTGTTTTTAGAAAGTTAACTTAGACTTCAAGATTTGAATACTTTAACCAAGTAGGTTTAAGCGTTCTGTTCTTTAATCAGTGTTAGCACAGCGGAATGATTTTTGTAGTCTTCCTTTTTAAAGGGCTTTAGCGTCGCAGAAAGAATATTTAGTTGCTTAGCGTTTGATTAAGTTTTACTTGATCAGTTTATGATATGACAATATGAAAAACTGAATGTAAAGTAAAGAACACAATATTTGTAAGGTTCGTTGGGTGGTGTAACCCCAACTACGTCCTTATTCTCCTTGAACACTTGGAGGCAATCCACTAAAATGATTCTCAAAGAATCACACAGAATCTTCTACAAATTAGGGAGAGATGGATGTTGATGACTTGAGCTCCTTGATCACACAGATTTCTGCTCCAAATCACTTCAATCCCCTTGCTTCTTTCACCCAGAAATACGGCAAGTATCCAACTTCGACTTCACACAGATCGCGAGGCTTGGATAAGGGTTTTTCTAAAAGGTTTGTTTAATTTTGATAAAGTTCAAACAACTACGAATATCTCAGTAGTATTGTGGGTTTCTCTGAAAAGAATGTTTGAGATATTGATTGACTGTCTCAGGATTTGAAGAAAAGCAAAGAGAATGTTTTCTTGAAAATTCTGGCTTTTCTGAGAGTTTAAGAAATGAGACTTCAATGCAACAACAATTTGTCTTGGAAATTAATCGTGTTCTATGTTTGGCTTGTTGTTGAAGTCCTATTTATAGGCATTCTTGGAGAAAGTGTCCGTTTGACACATGCACAAGCGTGTGTCTCTCACTTCCGCGAGTGAACAACTTTTGTCCTTTTTCCTGAAAATCTGCTGCACAAAGTTGGTGCTACAGTCTATGAAATGTTGACAGTCCAATAGGGTGGCTTCTCCGTACGTCTGAAAGTGCTTATCACATTTAATGCTCTTATCAGCATTTAATGCATTTGAATTAAATGCCCGTTGGCACTTAATGCATTGGGAATATTTGCATTAAACTCCTTCTGGATTTAGAAATAAATTCAGGTGAAATCAGTCATTGATAGACACTTGTTCATCCTTGAATTACTTCTATCCAATAAGGTGACGGTTGGTGTAGCTGGTCATTTTAGACGCTTGGAATCTTCATCTTTATTCAGACTTCAGGCGCTTGAGTCTTCAAACTTTACTTCTGATAAACTCACTCAGAACATATCAGACGCTCAGTCTAAGACAACTTAACCTAACAATCTAGAATAAACACAAAGCCTATTACAAATCTAACGCTTCAAAGCTAAAAACAAACTTACATATTTTGGGGTCTAACAGAAAGTCCTAATTGTCATCATCAAAACATCTAACATGAAATTCCTAACAATTTCCCCCTTTTTGATGATGGCAATACTTACTCTTTTATAGTTCAAGAGTTAGACAGCCAAAATAAAAGTTAACTTTGATTAGATAAGGCTAGTTAAAGTTAGTTACGCTTCAACGAGATGTTTCAGCTGAAAAATCCATTTTATATATATCAAAGATTACAAGCATTTTTACAACTAAACAAACAAAATATAAGAGACAAGAATATAGATAATGCAAATCAAAAAGCTTTAACGACTTGATCTAACTTTGTATCGCTTGGGCATTTCAGCTCGGATAGCTTCAGTCAGATTATCTTCCAAGGTCATCATCGCTTCATGATCTTTGTTGATTATGAGCTTATTTTCTTCTTGTTGTCTTTTTTTTTAAAGCAGTAAAGTGTTTATCCCAATCAGTTGGGTCAACACCAATATACCTTAGGCAAATTCTGAAAGTTTAGATGAAGTCAGACATCTGCCTCTCTTCAGCTAAAATTCTTGGATCTGAAGGTTCTAGAATAGATGCTCTTTGAAGAGGGATGTCAAACTGTTCAAGCAGTGCCCGAGAAGGTATTGGTAGATTTGGATACAGTGCTCATGGAGGTTCTCTTAGCGTTCTACTAGGCGCTCCAGCAGAATCACTTACTCCAACAGCAGTTATCCAAGAAGGGAGACTTAGCGCAGAAGGTGAGACTTGATGCGGAGGCTCTTGAGCTCTTGAACTAAACGCTTTCCTCTTTTCTCCTTTCTTCTTCTCTTCCCCCTTATTGTCATCATCAGACTTTAGAAAATGTTTTGTAAGTAAACTGACCTGATGAGCAATCTGAGACATAGAGTCTGTAATGTCGTCCAGACGCTTGTCGAAGCGTTCCTGCAGTGCGAGAAGCTTGGCGCTGGTAGCATCATTCAGAGATGTCTCTAGGGTTTCGAGGCGCTTTTCAAACTCTTCTTTTATGGCAAGTTGGTTGGCGTGAGTGGCATCATGCATTTCTTGAAAAACTTGTCTGCACTCACCAACAGTCGCTTGAGCTGAACTACGCATATGAGCAATTTGAGCGCTCATAACGTGAGACTCAATCTTTGCTAAATCTTCTTTAATCCAGTGGAGAGATTCTTCGTTCTGATTTGCATGAGCACTGATATCCTCCAAAATGGATTTGAGCAAAGGACCAAAAGATTGACTCGCATCTGATTGAACCGCTTGAGGAGCCGGTCGCTTGAACCTGGATGAGTGTTTAAGAGAGTCAATGGGAACTTGATACGGGGGATCGAAGACAGTACCTCGTACGTCAAGAGAAAGATCCTCAGCAATATCATCAGTAACGAGTTCAGGAGCGTCATGAATATCCTCTGGTTGAGACGCTTGAAATGGTTCCTCAGCAGACGCTGGAATACTTACAACTTCAGAAGTGTACGCTTCAACTAACTTAGCAGGCGCTTCCTCAAGCGCTGACTCTGTTTGGCGAAAATCATCGAATTGGAAGTTCCAATTTGCTAAATCGGCATAAGAAGTGGACGCAGCTTCCAAAAGTTCAGAGAGTCTGGTTCTCGAAAAGGAAGTATCGAAAATGAATGTGCGAAGGGGACTATCAATGGCCCTGATGTGCATGGGACCAATGATATCAAGCACATGATGCGGAAATACTTTGGACGGCGCTTGGCAGATAGAGAAAATGGAATCTAGAGAGTAATTTCTAGAAAATCCAATCAAGCAGTCAGAGGGAAGAGACTTGAGACGCTGATCTTCAGGCACATAAGCAGCATAGTACTCTTCTAAATATAGATAGATCGCTTGAGCTAGTCCCTGATTTCTTTCTAGCAGTGAGAGGACAAATTCATAATGACTGAGTACCTCTTTGCGGATAGAAGGGAGCAGTGGATATCCTCGAAATGAATTGATGACTGAGCCGTTCCATTATCTGAGATTGGCAGTGAAGATTTTGTCGAAATGAGATAATGGAGTCATAATCTTCACCATCAAGTTAAAATTATCTTCGCAGTGCCTTGGAGCAAAATTTAAGCTAGTAATGTGAGTACTGCCATTGGTAGACGCTTGAGCGTTGAAACGTAGAGGAGTAATGGACAATCTATGAAGCTCTTGACGCAGACATTGCTCAATCTGATGTCCAATGATTGGGATCTTAAGAACAGGTCCAACTCTCTGTTGACGCTTCTTCAGGTAATACTTGGCTAAATGACGCTTCTTGTCATGCATGCCTATGCCAAATAAATGGGGAGCTTGAACTAACTCTGTGAAGGTATATTGATGACCCATATATGCTTCAACTTAATTTACTTCATTCATACAGTAGTCTGTGCCAGCGTTGACAATAGCTCTAATGCCTTCATGGTGAATATCTCTGATAGATTCAAAGCGATATCTATCGGTCTGATAGTTAGCATTCCAGACGCTATCAAAATATGCATCAGCTTCAGTCTGGATCAGATCTGTGAGAGATTCGAGACGCTCACCGGCATGAACTGCTTTATTTTTCCATAGGCGAAGTGGATTGACCAAAGTTAGATTTTCAGGACTATTGGCAATATGAGGAAAGTGTGTGTAGCCTTCTCGGTTCAAGACTGCCTCTGATGGATTGAGAAAGCTAGGGCGAAGTGGCTCATACACATGAATATTGTAGTCTCTGAGAGCAAAACCTGTAGGCTTTCTGTGGCCATAGTCGAGGTAATACGCCAGATCCACATCACATCTAGGAGTTGTTCCTCCTTGTCTGTCTTGTTGAAGAATGAGAGAGGATGGTATTTGACCAGGAGTTTTTTGTAGTTGAATGGCCATATAGTACTTCCTCTCATTTTTGTCATCTCAGTGTTAAACACTATATCCCTGATTTTACTGTCGATGTCAATCAGCAGGGCAATCTCATTCTCAGCAGCAATATATCTTTCTTCATTATAGCCTGCAGGAATGAAATCTTCTTCGAGCGTTGGGGGCATGCAGTTGATTGAATGATCAATCCTCTTCAGCGTGTCCAGTTGGAAGAAGTGCCTTGGCTTTGTAACGTCTTCAGCAATGCTCTGACCTGCTGAGCGTGCCTCTGTTATAGTCAGAACAGGAATTGATGTTTGAACCTCTTTGAGAGCAGGTTCCTCAGTTTCAACTGCAGCAACTTCTACGGCAATGTCTTTGGCAATAGCCACAACTTCTGTCATCTCATCTAGGTTGATGTCGGTCGTTGTTTCAGCAGTAGTTGGAACTAAAGTTGTAACATATGAACTATCCTCTATAAGAGCAGGATCTTCTACAGATGTAGGAATAGAAATGTTGTGGGAAGAAATAAACTTACCCTGAGAACTTGTCTCATCAGCAATACTTTGAGTGCTTGGCTCAACAGCAACTTGAGCGCTTGGCTCAACAGCAACTTGAGCGCTTGGCTCAACAGCAACTTGAGTGCTTAGCTCAACAGTCTCAGGCTCTTCAGGAACAGGAGTAGCTCGACGCTTGCTTGTCCTGGAACGCTTGAAAATTTTCTTCACGTTGACTCCTTCAACGAGTTTGAGCGCTTGAGCGGGATGAGCAGCAGCTGGTTCATCAAATTCAATTTGTTTAATAATTTCTTTCAGCTTCCTCCACTTGAGAGGTAACTTGAACTGTGCATCCTCATCAGTGTCCTCATCATCTTTTTGAGGAGCAGGAACAGCTTGTGCCTTGGGCTTTCTAGGAGCCCTCTTCTTGGTAGTAGCCGGACGCTTCACGACTTCCTTTTGAACAGGACGCTCAGCCTCTTCATCAGACGCTTCACGTACAGTCTGACGCTCAGAAAGTGGGTTAGCAGCACCACCAACTTTGGGAGGATTAAATAGATTGGTCAGAATCCTTTTTCCCAAAAACTTGGTCTTATTCAAAGAGAGACCAGATGAGTAAACACAGTCTGATTTGTACAGAAGGTCACTCAGAACAAGCCCATACGGTTTATTTGGGGTGTTCAGACAGTCCATAAACCTTCCATAGATGTACTCACTCCAGTTGATTTGAATAGATAGGAGTATCGCTATCATTATCTGAAATTGCATGGGGTTGACCCTATCAAAAGTGCCCACTCTGCATTCAATAACTTGCTGCAGAAATCAGCTAACAAACGTATTGTGATACCATATCTTTCTTTTCAAAGTACTGGGTGTAGGGTACAACATCATAGGCCCTCATAATCGTCCATGCTTCCTTGATTTAAGCTAGAGTAATACTGTCCAGTGCATCACCCTCATTGGGAAGGTTGAAGTTCGTGGCAATGGATGCAGCAGACAACACAAATTCCTGAGGTGCCTCCTTCTTGGTCATAAGTAGAAGACAAGAGATAGACTTCTTGTCCTTCGAGAGTTTAGCAGTCCTCCAGAAAGTATCAACCTCCGTCGGAAAGAAATATGAATATTGTGTTAAGAAAGTTTTAAGCCCGACCTTTGTAACGGTGTCCTTCATATCATGCAGGTTGATCTGGGGTTGATCATACAGGAATTTCCAGTCGACAACAAGGCCTTCAGTAACCTTGATGATAGGCTCGACAGAAGTAAATGAAGTTTTCTTTGGTGCCATTTTTTGAAAAATAGAGAGAACTGAGATTTTCTTTCGCTTTGAGAGAGATTAAAAATTGCAAAAAAATTTTTTTGAAGAATAGTGAATTATTTTTCTTCAAAGATTGTTTTAAATGACACAGTAAAGAGATTTTGAAACTTGTGCTCTCTCATCTCTTCAGGATTTAAACACGTGTAAAGTTATTTTAATCTTAGCCATAAATTCATTAACTGCGGACGCGAGTTTTGTGTAAGAGAGAAGTTACACTTGGTAATTCTCATATATAAAGATTTGACATCCGAGTTAAAATTAAAAAAATGTTTGGCATTTTCAGAGTGTAGCACACATGCCTGATGGTACACTGACACGTACACAAACACGTGCTATCTCTGAACCGTCATTTTAAAAGTTTTGATTATCCGCAAGTTTGATGTGATAGAAGCGTGCGAGTAGAGTACAAAATAGACTTTTGAGTCTACCCACTACTTCAAAAAGCTTGTAAAATTTATGCATGACTTTAAAAATATTTTTATATTAAGTGTTGAATGGAATTGGTTCAACGCTTAACTGATACCACTAGTTGATATATCATTAGAAAATTAGACGCTTAGGATTGAAAAGTCTTTTTATGTTTGAGCGTCCAATATTTTATGCATAAGTAATACTGAGCGTTGATGATCATGCATCTTAAAATTTTGATCATTGACGCTTGCAGTAATGGTTAAGTACAATTTTAAGGTTCCCCCTAAATTTGATAACTTGTACCAAAAAAAAATCTTTTAGACATAAATCAAGTGGATTCCCCCTAAATTACATGTCTAATAAAGTATGATGCAAAATGATTAAGCGTTTAAGTCAATCATACCTAATTCACTTCTCAAAGTGAGAAAACGTTGTTCATTGAACGCTTTGGTGAAGATATCTGCCAATTGTTTGTCAGTTCCAATGAAGTGCATGGAGATATCTTTCTTTTGAACGTGGTCACGAAGAAAATGGTATCTAATGTCAATGTGTTTGGTTCTGGAATGAAGAACAAGGTTTTGAGTCATGGCTAGAGCGCTTTTTTTATCACAATGAATGGGGTTTGGTCCTAGGATTATTCCATAATCTCTAAGTTGTTGCCTCATCCATAACACTTGTGCACAACAACTCCTGCAGCTACATACTCAGCTTCGGCTGTGGAGGTAGCTATGGATTGTTGTTTCTTACTATGCTATGAAACTAACCTATCACCTAGAAATTGACATGTAACACTAGTACTCTTACGATCTATTTTGCATCCTACAAAATCTGCATCTGAGTAACCAATTAGTTCAAAAGGAGAGTCCCTTGGATACCATAAGCCCACATTTTGTGTGCCTTTTAGGTATTTAAGGATCTTCTTGGCAGCACTTAAGTGTGACTCTTTGGGATCAGCTTGAAATCGTGCACACATGCATACCGAAAACATAATATCAAGTCTACTGGCAGTAAGATAAAAAAGTGATCCAATGATACCTCTATAATTAGTGATATGAACGTTCTTTCCACTTTCATCTTTATCTAACTTAAGCGTTTGGCTCATTGGAATTTTTGAATATGATGCATTTTTCATACCAAATTTCTTAATCATATCTCTTGTATATTTATATTGGTTAATAAATATGCCATTAGGGAGTTGTTTAACTTGTAATCCTAAGAAAAAGTTAATTCACCCATCATGCTCATTTCAAATTGTTCTTGCGTCATTTTCGAAAATTTCTCACACAGACGCTTGTTGGTAGAACCAAATATAATATCATCAACATAAATTTGGACTAAGAGGATATCTTCGTTATTGGTAATTTTAAATAACGTTGTATCACGCTGCCTTTTGAAAAGCCTTTACCAATAAGGAAGATAGAGAGAGTGTCATACCATTCTCGGGGTGCTTGCTTAAGCCCATAAAGTGCTTTGTCTAGCTTGTAAACCATACCCTTACCATGATTGTTGATGAATCCCGGTGGTTGCTCCACATATACTTCTTCTTGGAGTTTACCATTCAGGAAAGCACTCTTCACGTCCATCTAATATACCATGAACTTGTTGAACGCTGCATACGCTAGAAACATACGGATTGCTTCAAGACGGGCGACAGGAGCGTATGTTTCATCAAAGTCAATACCCTTTTCTTGGCAATATCCTTGAGCTACGAGTCTGGCCTTGTTCCTTATCACAATGCCATTCTCATCCATCTTGTTTCTATAAACCCATCTAGTCCCAATAACTCCTTGGTGAGTTGGTCTTGGCACTAGCGTCCAAACCTTATTTCGTTCAAACTGATTAAGCTCTTCTTGCATGGCTTCAATCCAACTTGGATCACTTAGCGCTTCATCCACTTTCTTAGGTTCCATTTGAGATAGAAAGCTTGTGAACATAGCCTCATTGAACGTAGCATCTCTAGTCCTAACAGGGGCTCCAATATCTCCAATAATTTGCTCAGGTGGATGATCACGCAGCCATAGTCTATCTGGTTGGAAAGGGTTAAGAGGTTGAACAGACGCTTGACGATCAGACGCTTGACTACCTTCTTGCGTAGGCGCTCCAAGTTCATAGATCCTTATTTGCTCTTGATGATCACTCTCTTCATGATCATCAGCATTTCTTACATAATTATCCATAGTAACCTCGCGAGTAATCTTAGGAGGTGGCACTGAGATCTCATCATCGTCGTCACTGTCATCGGTTCTTGGTTAGCATTACCCTTACTCGGTTCTTGGTTAGCATCATCAAAAACAACATGAATAGATTCCTCAACCTTTGATTTGATCTTATTTAGGATGCGAAAATTCTTTCCATTCTTGGCGTAGCCTAGAAAGATTCCCTCATCCGCTTTAGGATCAAATGTCTTTAGACTTTGGGATCCAATATTATAGATAAAGCATTTAGAACCAAAGACGTGAAAATATGAAACATTTGGCTTACGTCCCTTCCATAGTTCATATGGAGTTTTCCCATGTTGTTTGTTGATCATGCAACGGTTTTGAGTGTAACATGCAGTGTTGATCGCTTCGGCCCAAAACCTAGGAGCAAACTTGGATTCTGCTAACATTGTCCTTAGTGGCTTCCTTGAGCGTTCGGTTCTGGCGCTCAGCAACACCATTTTGTTGGGGAGTTCTGGGAGTAGAATACTCATGATGTATTCCATTTTCTGCAAATAAACTTCTCAACAATCTTATTAGTAAACTCAGTACCGTGATCGCTTCTTATTCTTGCAACTTTAAGATTTTACAATATTTGAAGTTGTTGAATAAGCGTTGTTAACTTGTCACATGTCTCATCTTTGGATGAAAGAAATTCCACCCAAGTAAATCGAGAAAAATCATCTACTATCACCAAAGTATACTTTTTACCACTTACACTTATCGTTTGAACAGGTCTAAACAAATCCATGTAAAGTAGTTCAAGTATTCTAGAGGTAGATAGATGAGGTTTTCTCTTGAACGATGATTTAACTTGTTTACCCATTTGACAAGCGTCGCAAAGGCGATTCTTATGAAATGGTCCATTTGGTAATCCCTCTACAAGATTTTGACTTATAAGCTGAGAGATTGTTTTGAAGTTGAGGTGATTCATTTTTCTATGCCATAACCAACCCATTTTAGATTCATTTTTAGCAACAAAGCATGTTGGGTTGTTATCAACTGTTGAACCCCAATCTACCAAATATACGTTGTTAGTTCTTTTACCCTTCAATTTAGCAGACTTAGTCTTAGCGTCATTTATATAGCAACAGTCGCTTGAGAATATGACTTCAAAGCCTTTATCACAAAATTGACTTATGCTTAATAAATTGTGCTTTAGACCCTCAACATAATAAACATCACTTATCATGATGTTCCCCCTATGCACAGTACCTATACCTTTGGTTTTACCTTTGGAGTTGTCACCAAACACAATCTGAGGACCGTTGGCAGCTCGATAGTTGATCAGAAGATCTTTAGAACCAGTCATGTGCCTTGACGATCCACTATCGAAGTACCACACAGATGCATTGGCTCTAGCTCTAGGTACCTGCAATCAAAAGGGAAGTTCTATTTCTGTTTAGGTATCCATTGTTGCTTGGGTCCTTTAACATTAGTAACATTATTAGTTTGAATTAGAACTTTAGGAACCCATATTTGCCTGGTCTTCATTGTAGGAATACTGGCCTTTTTGGGTTTCACAACGTGTTGTGTGTGCTTTTTGGGTGTATAATAATATCCTCGAATATAATGGTAGTCATAATCATAGTCATAATCATAATCATCATAGTATCGATAATATGATCTTGACTGTCTTGGATATTGACGCTGGTATTTCCTTGGCGCTGGCTTGGGTTGCACTTTTGGTGCTGGGCGCTTAGCGCTTGATTCACAGTGGTCAGACTTATCTGTACCCTTTTGAGCATTTGGATAGACCCGTCTTTGTGAATCATTTACTTTAGCCTTACCCTTGCCTGAGTCAGCTTTGACTTTCTCATTTGGCCTCTTACCATTGTCGCTAGGTTCATTTTGTGTTTGACCTTGTGAACTTTTCTCAACAAAGATAACACCCTTTCCTTTGTTGTTCGCCGTAACATTAGATTTATTAGGTTTTTAATCGAGTTTATCGCATCCTAAACCGGTCTTTTCACCAAATAATCTAGTTACTTCAGTCACATTATCCAACTTTCTAGAAGCTTTTGATAATGATGAGATGAGCTGCTCTGATTTAGCAAGCCTAGCGATCAAATCAGCTTCTCTCTTGACTATAATATTACGATCGCTTTTTAATTGAATAACCTCACTCTCAAGTGATTGGTTCTTCTCAATGCATTGTTGCTGAACTTTCAACTCTGCTTTGAGCGTTACTTTATCTCTTGTGAGTGATGAGATAATAGCGAGATCGTTTTGATATATTTTGGCAGCTTCTTGACATTCATTGTAGTATTCTTTGACTTTGTCAAGTAATTCATCATAAGAGAGAGGAATAGATAATTCATTGATTACCTCAGGAGACGCTTCATCATCTCTGGCCATGAGACATATGAGCGCTGAGTCATCTAATGGCTCATCATCATCACTACTCTTCTCTGATGATTCTAAATCTTCAGGTGCGGATGCTGGTTTTGATTCCGCTAGCAAACCTTGTTGACGAAGGTTGCTCCTGAATTGGTTTCTATCCAAGTAATCCTGCCTTGAGGGCTTGGATACATTTGGATAAGGGCAATTTACTTGGTAGTGCCCTGGTTTCCTGCAATTATAACAAAGATTAGTTTTCATCTTTTGTTCATTTGTTAACCTTGCAATGTGTGGTTTTGAGACCACTGGAGTTGAGAGATCTTGAATGGATGCTTGGTATTGAGCAAGCTCTTGTGGTGAAGGAACAGAATACTGATGTGCTTGAAACTGTTGTTGCACCGGAGAAGGCACTTGATATGAACTTTGTCCTTGATTATTGAAACTTTTTCCTTTCTTTTCATATCTAAAGAACTTTCTGAATCTATTCAGCAAAGCCAACTCCTCTTCTTCATTGATATTTAAATTCTTTCCTTTATTACCCGATTTGCCTTTGATTGATGCTATAAGCGCTCCAGATTCAATCACTGGACTACTCACAACAGCACTAGCAGAATTCAACTCGAACTCAAATGCTTTGAGCTCTGGAAAGGCGTCTTCTGGAGTTAGAAGATCCAACATATTTGATTCTTTCATAGCAGTTGTCTTCATCAAGAATTTACTTGGTAAACTTCTAAAGATCTTAACCACCATTTCTTGATTCTGTAAATCCATTCCCAACGATGTAAGTTCTGTAACCAAAGCTGTAAATCTTATATCTAATTGCTCTAAATTTTCATTGGGCAGCATCTTAAATCCGTTAAACTTTTCTTTGGCAATGGAATGTTTGTTCTCTTTAATCTGAGCTGAACCACCACAAATTGTAGCCAACTTATCCCATATTTCTTTAGTGGTTTTGCACAATTTGATCTTGTTAAATAGGTTGTCATTATCACCAATAGCCGTATATAGAGCGTTGCGACCAACATTATCCAAATTAGCTCTTCGACGCTCATCTGGAGACCATTCTTGTTTCAATTTTTCAACATAACCATCTGGAGTGTCTTCCGTGGCTCCAGGCGCTCTTGTGATAACTTTATATATTTTGATTAGCCCATCTGAAATAATATCACACATGTCATCATCACATGAATAGAGATATGTAAATGCTTTGACTTTCCATGTGTCAAACTTTGACTCAGTCAGTTTGGGAACTTTAGCAAATGCCATTTTTTAAAAAAAAAAATCTAAAGCAACTAAGTTTGAAAAAGGATCTAAACAAGCAATTATGCTTGGAAATTTTAAAATTTCAACTTTAACCACTCTGATAACACTTGTTGGTCCCAAGTGGCATACGAAATGGTCTAGAAGGGGGGGTTGAATAGACCCTAGAGTCTTTTTCGACTTCAAAAAGATTCATATTAAAATGATTTTGGACACTTGAAATGTAGACGCTTGACTGAGCATTTACTTAAAATATAGACGCTTAGGCTAAGCGTCTGATGAAGACTGTTTTTAGAAAGTTAGGTTAGACTTCAAGATTTGAATACTTTAACCAAGTAGGTTTAAGCGTTCTGTTCTTTAATCAGTGTTAGCAGAGCGGAATGATTTTTGTAATCTTCCTTTTTAAAGGGCTTTAGCGTCGCAGAAAGTGTATTTAGTTGCTTAGCGTTTGATTAAGTTTTACTTGATCAGTTTATGATATGATAATATGAAAAACTGAATGTAATGTAAAGAACACAATATTTGTAAGGTTCGTTGGGTGGTGTAATCCCAACTACGTCCTAATTGTCATCATCAAAACATCTAACATGAAATTCCTAACAATGGATCATTCCACAACCTTCCAATCGTAGATACCATATATGTATAAACCCTTTGTTCATGTTCCCTGGTCAAGTGAGAGTCACGGTTATGTCAAACTCACTGGACTTGACCATATGTATAAATTATAATAATACGAGATCATTGAGATCGATTAAGTGCCTAGCACAATCGTCTCTTTTGCTTTGGTTAAAGACTTTGATCTCTATTTATCTATAATTATATAGGGTACATTCTCATTCACTAATGAGAGAACAAATCCCATATTAGATATCTGCTAAGACTACCACTTGCCCATCAAGTCCGCATTTCGAGGTCGACCTCACCAAAGGGTGAATCGGATCTAACTACTCTAGTGAAAGACTTGGCGTCACAAGTGCATCTTCAGCCTGATACTTCAGGTCAAAGGTTCACATATATCTTTTACGCATAATCAGTTCTGTCATTGGCAGTCACAGAGTGAAAACCCATGTGATAGAACCGATGCGAGTTGTGCTCGAGTATATCAGTTCCACTGATGTGTCTACAGTTTTAAGCTCTCACCATCACAAGGTGTTCGACTGGCACTCCCATGTCAAAGCTAAGATTGTACAAGTATTCAAAGTCTTTACTTGCCCATTAAAGACTTCATTTTACTTGCGAACTAGTTTTAGTAATCAAGGTCGATCTCTTTAGTGTCATTCTTCCTATCCCATAGGAAGTAGAGAGGTTGCGCTGAAAACACAGACAAAATGTTTTACACAGCTTATAGATGCAGATAAGAATTAAGAGAAAAACTAAATAGTGCCTTTTATTAATTAATAATTAAGTTCATTACAAGATAACTGCCCTACTCATTCTATCCTCTATGGCATCTGAGGGCATAATCCTAACAATAGTATCTACTTCATTTAAGTCTTTCATCTTAAACTTAGAAGTGAAATACTTTTTAGTATCAGTTATTCCTTTGTCATTAGTTGAGAATATCAACATGTCATCTACATAAAGACATATAATTTCACCATATTCACTTGTGAACTTTGAACAAAGACATTTATCATCATTATTGTGTTTGAATCCATGAGATAAAATCACAGAATCAAACTTTTCATGCCATTGCTTTGGTGCTTGCTTTAAACCATAAAGCGACTTAACCAATTTGCAAACTTTATTTTCATGTTCAGGCATAACAAATCCTTCAGGTTGATCCATAAATATTTTTTCATTATGATCACCATTTAAGAAGGCAGTTTTAACATCCATTTGATGTACATACAAGTTATAGATTGAAGCTAATGTCATAAGAACTCTAATGGATGTTATTCTTGCAACTGGTGCATATGTATCAAAATAATCAATGCCTTCCCTTTGTTTAAAACCTTTTGCAACTAATCTTGCCTTAAAGGTTTGTATTACCATCTGTATTGTATTTCCTTCTAAACACTCATTTACAACCAATAGGTTTAGAACATTGAGGCAGATTTACAAGAATCCATGTATTATTAGATAATATAGAATCCATCTCATTGTTTGTTGCTTCTTTCCAAAATGCAGCATCTCTTGATGCCATAGCTTCTACAAATGTCTTAGGATCATCCTCGACGTGCAACAAAATAGGTGTTTTCTTAAGGACAGAAATTCTATCGCCTTCAACCAAAAGAACAAGAGATAAAGAAGTAATAAAATCAGGACCAAAATCCTTTTCTTTTCTAACTTGTTGACTTCTTGTAGGTTCCAAGATTATATCACTATTTTTTCTCTTTGTACCCTGAGAAGTGCTAGGAGAAGAGTTATCAAATGTTTGAGTAGGTACTGAGTTTGTGTCATTGCAAAATTTATTTGCAATAAACTCAACGTCTCTTGATTCCACAATGACATTAGAACACAAGTGTAGTAATCTATATGCTTTAGAATTTTCAGCATATCCTACAAAAACACTTTTACAAGCTCTTGGACCTAATTTAGTTCTCTTAGGATATAGAATCCTATAAAATACAATACAACCCCAAACTCTTAAATAGTTTAAATTAGGCTTTCTGCCTTTCCATACTTCATAAGAAGAAATATGAGTTTTCATTGAAGGAATTCTATTATGCACATGACAAGCTGTAATAACCCCTCACCCCATAAATTTAAAGGTAGCTTGGCATTTAAGATCATTGCATTAGTCATATCGACTAATGTTCTATTTTTCCTTTCTGCCAAACCATTTTGTTGTGGGGTATGGGGTGCACTCGTTTGATGTAACAGACCATTTTCTTCACAAAAGATAATAAATTCAATAGGAAAATATTCATCACCTCTATCACTACGCAAAGTTTTGATTTTCTTGTTTTTTTTATTTTCAACAAGAGATTTAAAACACTTAAACATATCAAAAGCTTGAATTTTATGTTTCATTAAATAAACATATGTGAATCTAGAACAATCATCAATACAAGTAATGAAATATTCATTTCCACCTCTAGTTAAATTTCCATTTAATTCACATATATCTGAATGTATTAATTCTAATATTTCAGTTTTTCGTTCAGCCTTTGGAAATGGTTTCTTAGTTATTTTTGCTTTAATACAGATTTCACACTTAGAATCATCATAATTATTATAAGCAGTAAAACCATGCTTTCACATATATTTGAAAGACTTAAAATTTAAATGTGCAAGACGAGCATGCCATAAATTAAAAAAGACACAATAGAATAAGCAGCACTTATAATTTTATTAATACTTAACTTGAACATTCCATCACAAGAGTACCCTTTTCCAACAAAGGCTCCACCCTTTGACAATTCAATACTATTGCTCTCTAAGGCAGCTTTAATCTCATTTTTACAAAGCAAATTCCTGATACAAGATTTTTCTTAATATCTGGGACATGGAATACATTTGTAAGGGTAAGTTCCTTCCCAGAAGTGAACTTCACTTCAACGTTTCCTTTCCCTAAGACCTTCGTTGCATTGTGATTTCCCATGAGCACTTGTTCTCCTTTTGCTGCAATTTCGTAACTTTTGAATTGAGTTTTATTATTGCAAACATGTATAGTTGCACCAGAATCATACCACCAATCAATTGATTGTGCTGCTTCTGCCATATTCAATTCAGTTATCATTCCAATATGCATAGCAGAAACCATAGCAACCACATTTTCAACTTCATTATTTTCAACAATATTAGCATTTGCTCTAATTACATTGTTTCCATTGTTTGCAGCAGCAAGTTGTATCTCTCTTTTCTTGATTCTACAATCGCGAATCAAGTGGCCTACTTTACCACAATGATGACAACTTCTTGTTTCCTTGGTCTTGAACTTTTTATTGGAGCTATAGTAATTATTAGATTCGGGGTTCTTTCTCTTGTTTCCTCCATTACCTTTCTTGTAGTTGGGTTTCTTCTTATTCATCATATTCACTTTTGAAGTACCAGCCTGTACTTCCTCATTCATTTTGCGAACTCAAGTTTCATCTCCTATTCTCAAATGTTTCGGAAGTTGTTCCAAAGTAAAATCTTCTAATGAATGTAGAAGTTTCTTTTGATAATTCCTCCAACTAGACAGTAGTTTCGCTATGATAGCGCCAACTTGGAGACTTTCAGGAAGTTCTATTTTTACATCTCGAAGTTTACTCACTAACACTTGAAGATCATGTACTTGATTTAAAACAGGCAGATTATCTACCATAGAAAATTGGAAATATTTCATAATTAGAAACTTATATGTACCTTGTTTTTCTGATTTATACTTATCTTCCAGCGCTTTCCAAATCTTCCTTGGTGACTTGATTGAAGTGAACAGATCATAAAGTCGATCAGAAAGTGTGTTTAGAATATGACCGCGACAAACCAATTATCCCTCTTCACATTTTCTTCTTGCCTCCATGATAGCATCCGTCTCATCATCTGTTGGATCTGGAATGGATTCTAAATTTGAACTGAGTACATAAAATATCTTCAGAGCAGTTAACAAAAACTTCATCTTGTCCTTCTAGAGAGTGAAATTGGTACCATCGAATTTGTCCAATTTCACAAAATCCTGATTCATAACCTTGAAAGCAGTGTCTGTAGTCGTTTCCATTGAAATATCACTTTAAAGTTGTTAGAAAATTTATGTGGGGAGAAACGAAAATTGGTTTTGAGGTTTGTCAAAGACAATTTCTTTAAAGTGATATTTGCCCCCATTATATTTGTTTTCGGGTTGATATGGAAAATCACTTCCAAGGATACAACAAAACCTACACAATTTTCAGACAGCAATTCTAAAAATTGTCTATAGAATTCTCTACAAAATTGTATATATTGATAATGAATTAACTAAAAAATGAAGAAGAAGAAAATCGATGTTTGTATATATTTTTTCTGGATTGTACTATATATTTATAGATGTTTAAAAGTTTCCTACGAATTGTTGTGTCTGTTAATATGAGAAAAGACACACCAATTCAGGACTTTTCACAAACATCTATCGGTAGTTGTATTCTTTAAGAAGACAACGTTAAAGTAATCCAGAGAATTTGGGTTATAATATAGTGCTTCGCGCCCATAAAAATAAAATTAAATAAAATTTAATTTTAGTCAAACGATTTTAATCGCACTCGTGCCTTATTTCAAATGCATTAAATGTGATAAGTTCTTTTAGATATACGGAGACGCCACCCTATTGGACTGTCAACTATTCACAGACTGCAGCACCAACTTTTGTGCAGCAGATTTTCAGGAAAAAGGACAAAAGTTGTTCACTCGCGGAAGTGAGAGACACGCGTCTGTGCATGTGTCAAACGGACACTTTTTTCAAGATTTCCTATAAATAAGACTTCAATAACAAGCCAAAAAACAATCGCATTCCAAGCCAAATTGTTGTTGCATTGAAGTCTCAATCCTTAAACTCTCAGAAAAGCCAGAATATTCAAGCAATCATTCTCTTTGCTCTTCTTAAATTCCTGAGACAGTCAACCAATATCTCAAACATTCATTTTGGGGAAACCTACATTATTATTGAGATATTACCAAGTTATTTGAACTTATCAACATCTTTATTTTAACCCTTTTTTTAATAGCAAAATCAGATTCAATCAACCCTTATGTTCTTCTTCAACCCAATCCCACTATAAATGCCCCAAAAATGGAATATTGGGTATGCTTTAAATTCAATAATAAATAATAAATCCAATCTTTATTACCTTTACCTATCCAAGTGATGAGCTAAGACAACAGATACGATTTTAGATGAGTAGGGAAAATGTAAAAAACAAGGAAGAATATTCAATACATACTACAATACAATAGAAGTTGAGAAGCTAAAACGATTATAAGAGGTGGAAATTATATGCTACCAAGTTTAAGTTGTGGGGAAATTATACCTTCAAAAAACTTTGGGATATTGAGGCGGCGGAGACCATCCGGAGGAGACTATGGTGTGTAGTGGTAGCTCAGGGGCCGAGCAACGGTGGTGGTGCAGCAGTATTTAAATGGTGGCTTAGTGGCTGGGCGACGGTGGACCAATATGGCTTCGCACAGAGGCATCGATTTGCTGGCCTGAGTCGAGAGATGTTTGGTGGCTAGGGCTCAAGGTTTCTCCCCCCTTTCAAACACTGCTGCTTGGTGGAGATGTGGGAGTAGTTGATATATATACATATATATATAATGAAGAAAATAAAGAGGAATTGAGTGAGCTGCGAAGATGTCACAGTTGAGTTGTTGGGGTTTTCGGCAGCGAAGGGCAATTAGGCGGCGGAGATGTGGTGGCCATGGCTTAGGGTTTTCACTTTTCATAGATTGTGTCCATTGTTAAGCATTATGTGTTGTCCGTCGAAGATTGAGAGAGGATAATTGATTTTATTTTCTAAATTTTTTGAGTTATAGTTAGTATTTTTATTAAATTATTTATATAATATATAATTAATATTCATAATATAAATATATATATATATATATATAACACACGCTCACGAGCGTTTAGAAGAGTAAAATTGGCTCGAGCTCGAAAAGCTCCAGCTCGAAAAGAATTTCTTTAAATTGCTATTTTTCTCAATCATTCTAAATATTGATTATTTTATTAATAATTTGTATTATAAAAATATAATATTATATATATATATAATTCGAAAGTTCTCGAGCCGGCTCGTGAGCTTCGACCAGAGGGAATTAAGCTCGAGTATGACTTGATGATGAGCTTAAGCTCGTGAAGCTCGATTCGAGTCGGCTTGTTAGGTTTGCGAGTCGGGTAGACTCTAATAGAACATAATACTGTTTTGTTTTAAATATAACTCATTTCTAATTTAATCTAATGAAGCTGAATATGAATTAATTTTTTTAATCTAATTTGCTTTCACCTATAACTTAAGTTCAAACTTAAGATAAAATTTAAGTTTATATTCTATCTCTGATTGAAGATGAAGTTTAGATTTGCATTTTCATCTCTAAACTTAATATTGAATATGAGTTATATGTATATTATAAGTCATCAGATAATCTCAAATAAATTAGAATTTAGAATATATATATATATATTATCCAAACCACAATATTTAAAAATTAATTTAATTAATAACGTTAAATATCTTTTATTATCTTAAGTTCCAAAAACTATTTATCTATCATGCATTTAGAGTTTAGGGGTTAGGGTTTTAAGTTTAGGGCTTAGGACCTAGGTAACCATTTATGAATAATATTACTTCAAAATTAATATAGTATACTTTAATAATTATTTGATATATTTAAATATATATATATATATCTAATACGACATTACTTTAATCCTAATCAAAAATGAATATTAGCTATAACAATGAAATTTAATATAGTGATCAATGTCAATATGATTGATTAGATTACAAATTCATTATTTTACCTGGAGCAAAAGAAAGAATGAGAAGCTCAAGAGACCCACCATATGAAGAATGAACATGAAATCTCAAAATACACGTATACACCCACGTTTTTTTATTTTTAAAAAGAAAAGGATTAGGAAATTGGAAATATTTTGGC
>WHWC01000331.1:0-76069 GCA_019426215.1 Buddleja alternifolia | reverse complement strand
GGTCGTTGGAATTTAACAAGTCCTATATGTAAGGAACAAAGAATTCTGTCTAAAAGTTAATTTGAATATGCCTCAAATCCCCGATTCACCCCCATCCCCCAAATACTCAAATGAGTTTTAGAATGGATTGATTTAGCTCGATTTTGGGGGATCGATCTGCCTCAGTCTGGGCTGCTTCGTATGGTACACGAAGGTGGTGATGATAAATTTTGGACTGCACTTGGATTCTAGTCCAAGCTGCCTACGTACCTCCTTGGAGGATCAAGTCATAACGTAGTTCAAAAGTTTAAGTTCTATAACGGGTTTGTATCCTTTGGGTCGTATCGTAGGGTCGTATATGTAGGGTCGTTGGTTCGTTGGTCGTATGTGTAGTCGTATATGTAGGGTCGTTGGTTCGTTGGGGTCGTATGTGTAGTCGTATATGTAGGGTCGTTGGTTCGTGGGTCGTTATGTAGGGTCGTTGGTCGATGCCTACGAGCCCAGTAGCCCAAATTTGTATATTGGGAACGTACTTCGAGTCTATTGTCAAGGTATCAGTGATACGATGCTAGCTCAAGAGAGTTGGACTAGAGATTGTCCCCCTGAATATGTGTTGAGAGGAGGTATTTATAGATGTTCATGTTGTACGGATTTGATAGTGACAGGAGTTTCACATAGATGATGGCACGTGGTGCTATGAAGGGTTAGGATCTTGGGTCGTAGGGTCAGGTCACGGTCACCCCGACCCGGATCACTTAAAAGCACGCGGATCTTGTAGTGTTATGCAATTATGGTGCCATTAAGGACCTTTCGTGTAAATGCTTCTATGATGCCCAAACCTCGTATAACAGTGTAATTTAGCTGACCGTACAGATACGAGGCAAACGAGGCTACGAGCCTCAATCATAAGTGATCTATATAACTATACTAGGATACAGATACGAGGCTACGAGCTTCAAGCCACTTTTATATATCATTAAGCCCCCACTTCGTTAGTATTAAAGAGAGACATTTGGCTCTAAATTTATTATTGAGGAAGTAAAGTCTAAGTAAACCTGGACTCTTCAATTAGAACAATCATTTAAAACATTTTTCGTAGGTTGTTGTATCGTAGATCATATTTGTTGGATCGTATTAGAAGGTGTTCCAATTTATAGAGGGAACTTGCATTGAACTATAGAGAAAGATGCGATATGATTTCTCATATCGCAACTTAGGGTCTAATTAGACCTAGCACACTCCATTGGATGGAAGTGTAGATTATTCGCTCATAGCATTTGAGCTTGTAGCTTGTTAGCTCGTAGCTTTGTAGCTTTTGAGCTTGTAGCTTCTTATCTTGTGGCTTTTGAGCTTTTGAGCTCTTAGGCTCGTTGTCTCGTAGCTTTTGACTTTTGGGCTTTGAGCTCTTGTCTTGTGATATTTGAGCTTTTGAGTTTTTGCCTCGTTGCCTCGTAGCTTTAGGCTTTTGAGCTCTTGGGCTCTTGCCTCGTAACTTTAGGCATTTGAGCTTTTAGGCTCTTGCCTCGTACTACTTTAGGCTTTTGAGCTCGTAGCTTCTTATCTTTGGCTTTTGCGCTCGTTGCCTCGTTACTTCGTAGCTTAAGCTTTTGTTTTTTATCTTGTGGCTTTGAGCTCTTGGGCTCGTTGCCTCGTTACCTCGTACCTTTAGGCCTTTAGGCTTTTGGCCTTTTGTCTTGTGGCTTTTGAGCTCTTAGGCTCGTTGCCTCGTTATCTCGTAGCTTTAGGCCTTTAGGCTTTTGGGCTTTTGGACATTTGAGCTCTTGGGCTCGTTGCCTCATTACCTCGTAGCTTTAGGCTTTTGGGCTTTTGTCTTGTGGATTTTGAGCTCTTGCGCTCGTTGCCTCGTTACCTCGTAGCTTTAGGCCTTTAGGCTTTTGGGCTTTTGGGCATTTAAGCTCTTGGGCTCGTTGCCTCGTTACCTCGTAACTTTAGGCCTTTAGGCTTTTGGGTTTTTGTCTTGTGGCTTTTGAGCTCTTGGGCTCGTTGCCTCGTTACCTCGTAGCTTTAGGCCTTTAGGCTTTTGGGTTTTTGGGCATTTGAGCTCTTGGGCTCGTTGCCTCGTTACCTCGTAGCTTTAGGCCTTTAGGCTTTTGGGCATTTTATCTCGTGGCTTTTGAGCTCTTAGGCTCGTTGCCTCATTACCTCGTAGCTTTAGGCCTTTAAGCTTTTGGATTTTTGGGCATTTGAGCTCTTGGGCTTGTTGCCTCGTTACCTCGTAGCTTTAGGCCTTTAGGCTTTTGGGCATTTTATCTAGTGGCAAATTCAAAAGATGTTAGATGAGTTTGTGGATCGTACCTTCATATTTTGTTGACTCCTCAGATTGAACTTGATTCTCTCTCTGATTAGCCTTATCCGTTCTTCTGATATCTCTTCTCAGCAACTCTAAGTAGGGTTCCCACAGACGGCGCCAACTGATTTAGCTCGATTTTGGGGGATCGATCTGCCTCAGTCTGGGCTGCTTCGTATGGTACATGAAGGTGGTGATGATAAATTTATGACTGCACTTGGATTCTAGTCCAAGCTGCCTACGTACCTCCTTGGAGGATCAAGTCATAACGTAGTTCAAAAGTTTAAGTTCTATTAACGAGTTTGTATCCTTTTGGGTCGTATCGTAGGGTCGTTGGTTCGTTGGGTCGTATGTGTAGGTCATATATGTAGGGTCGTTGGTTCGTTGGGTCGTATGTGTAGGTCGTATATGTAGGGTCGTTGGGTCGTATGCCTACGAGGCTGAGTAGCCCAAATTTGTATATTGGGAACGTACTTCGAGTCTATTGTCAAGGTATCAGTGGATACGATGCTAGCTCAAGAGAGTTGGGACTAAAGATTGTCCCCCTGAATATGTGTTGAGAGGAGGTATTTATAGATGTTCATGTTGTACGAATCTGATAGTGACAGAAGTTTCACATAGATGATGGCACGTGGTGCTATGAAGGGTTAGGATCTTGGGTCGTAGGGTCAAGTCACGGGTCAACCCGACCCGGATCACTTAAAAACACGCGGATCTTGTAGTGTTATGCAATTATGGTGCCATTAAGGACCTTTCGTGTAAATGCTTCTATGATGCCCAAACCTCGTATAACAGTGGTAATTTAGCTGACCGTTAGCAGATACGAGGCAACGAGGCTACGAGGCTACGAGCCTCAGTCATAAGTGATCTATATAACTATACGAGGATACGAGGCTACGAGCCTCGAGCCAATTTTATATATATCAGATATAATTTGATTTTTCTTCATTTTCTAATAAAATGCATATTTAATTCCCAATAAAGTTATAGAATGGATATAATTTGTTTTTGCTTCATTTCTAAAGGCTAAAATGCATATTCCCCATTTATTAGAGGTTTCGCACTTGCCCCCAATACTTAAAAAATCGCATTTGATGTCCTAATCTTTGATTTGTTTTTCTAGAATATCTCCGAATTTTATATTTCGTCGAAGATTATTAAATACTTTTAGATGTGTGCACTTTGTCCTTTTAGCTTAAAAACATGTGCACTTTAACCATTGAATTCTTATTGTTTTAATAAGTGGAATATTTTATCAGAATCCTAGCATGTACTAATTTCTTAAATTATAATTCATATATTGAATTTCTAATAAGAATTGCACTACATATTAACATTTTAATCAATTCTAGTTATCTTATGATTTAAAATATTTTTGTAGCTATTTTTCCAAACATAGAGAAACGTAGGATAATCATCTAATTTTTAGTTATAAAATTATTCGAACTATGAAATTTTCACATATATATATAAATATTAAGAAATGGATTTCACATGTCGAATTTTTAATGACACATTCCACTTTATTTTGTGAAATGCACGATAATAAGCACTATAAGAAAAACAAATATTGGTGACAAAATTTAAAGTGACAATGTTAAAGTTGTCACTATATATATAATGAGTGACAATAATTGTTGCTTTGTCACAATAAAGATTTATTAGTGACAAAAGTTATTTTTTAAGTTATCACTAATGACAAGTAGTAACACATTTTTAGCGCGACACAATATAGTGATAATTTTATTTGTCGTCACTAATTATAAACTATGACAATAACTTTCTTATCACTAAATATTTTGAGTGAATTATACAATTCTTGTCACTATTAAACTTTTAAAAATTATTTTTCTAGCTAAACAAAAAATCTTGTCACTCAACATATTTAATTAGCGACAACTTTAATATTGTGATTTGATATCTTGTTACTAATATATTACTTTTTTGTAGTGGGTAAAATGACATTTTTAAGGTCTTCGCCAAAGTGTACATATCTTACAATATCTAACAATCTCAAATGGGATATTTGTAAAATATTATGCTGGAAACAGAATCAAGAGGTATTCTGTAAAAAATACAAAGTTTAGTGTGTGCGAAATTTCTTTAAATAGGAGATGAAGTACTAAACTCCTAGTATATTGGGGGAATATGTTTTTCGCTCTTTTTCTAAAGTGGATTGATTTTTCATTTGTTAAGCTAATTTGATTATTACTTGTGCTAAAATAAAAGCAAAAACAATAATGAAATCCTAGCTAGCGACTCTCATTTATTTTCATAGCTAAACTTTAAGAAAAATATTCAAAAAAATCAAACATTATAAACAAACTTCGTTTAATTGATTCGAGTGTGTCTAAAAAGACTCCGCGACTCCACCCTTCAACTCGAATGACAACCCTGCCCAATATATACATACACTATTTTAGGCATGACTTTTTTTCTTTTGTAAACATACTAGTTTATGAATTATAGCCCATTTGGCTCAGTCACACTCAAATGTATTATTTCACAATAAGGGTATATTATAATTATCATATGATTGGTCATTGATTTTGTGAAATATAATTGGATGTGCTCGAGTCGAGAACGGACTAGAATTGCCACATATTAAATTCAAACAAAAGCAGAAGCCAGCTGCCAAAAAAATTGCATCTTCTTTTTTCTCCTCATTTTATGGATAATTTAGGCATAAAATATCGGCATAAGATGGTTGTACTAATGTAATCAATTGAAATCTAGGCACTTTAAATTTTTAATTTGATGAGGGACATAATTAATCATATATAGTTATTGTTTAAGGTAATAGTGCAGTACAGTTTCCACTAACAACCCTCGTACTCTAAAATTTACAACTTTACTTTAATGAAACATTGTGTCCCCCTCAATTGAGACCGCCATCATTCTTATAATCTTTCTTAAATTCCAGTAAAAGTTTATGCCTTTCCAGAAGAATATATATCTTTTTAAGTTCAAAAGAAATATTTTCTGACAGTACTCTTGCCATGTTAAATTTAAGAACAGTGACTACCCTGTCCTTCTACAAATCAGATGTTCTATTATAAGGCAGTTTTGTATCTTGTATTGTAAATTATGTCTAAACGACAAGCTTATATAATTCATATTAAATTTATATTTAAGAAAATATTTTATACACATAATGTTCATATGTAAAGTATAATAGGAGATTGCAACACGGTGTGCAATAGAAGATCTAAACTGATCCTAATACGGAATTGTTTGATATATATATATATATATATATATTATATATATATAATGAATGAAATGGTTACATCGTGTATCAAATTAAATATTATCAATCAACACCTCACAACTAGATCAAAATATCATTGGCATTGGCTGATTGTTTGTACTCTCTAAAATTACCCTTATTTTGTGTTATGGGCTGTAGATAAACTGCACCGATTTTAAAAAGTTGTTCCAAATTTTTTGAATTATTATCGAACTTAATTTAAGAGTTTTACACCTTATATATAGATTTTGGACAACTAATTTCTTCTGTCGAATTTCAAAAATCCTCATCTGGTACCTAATTTCTTCTAACCAATTGGAAAGATTTTTCCATTAAGCCATGCCAAAGTTAACTCGAATACCACCTTCTCAACATGCTTAAGAGTTGAGGGTAAGGGGGTAAGAGTTAAGGGTAAGGGGTGCTAGGGGGTGGTATATAACAAGAAAAATGCTTAAATACATTCGATGTTCAAGCACTAATAATTCCAGTAAGCAATACAATGATAATAGGGTCTACAATTATTGAGAAAGTCTTTTCATTTTTCCTGGGTTTTTTTTTTTTTAATCTTTTGTCATTTCCTATAGATAATGAGGGTAAAATCGTCTTTTGCTATTCTTTTTTTTTTGTCATTTTTTTTTCAACCAACGCGATCAGCAGTATAATTGTCATTTGTCATTTTCCATTAGAGAGTCTCAATTATCACGTACTCACACGAGGCAAATGAAATTTCACAAGCAACAAGAGTAATTTAAAAAAAATAAAAAAAATAGGCCTAATACCAGTATTGGGGCTGTAATTCACCCTAAATAATATCCACACATAAATGCATGAATTCAATGATCAATTTCAGTATTCGATCAAAAAAAAATGATTAAAACAAACAGGAGATTGACGTTGTATTCGTCCTCAACGCATTTGGATTTAGATTTTGGGTCATTAGCCACTCAACCATCATCTCAAGAAACATTCAATTACGTTATGACTTGATCCTTTAATAAATTAAATAATCACTCTGAAGAGGAAGCTCCTATAAATCAAAGTCGACCTACAAATCGACCCGGATCACGACTAGCAAGTAAAAACTTGGTAAAATACGTGGAAAATTGATGAAGAGAAAGTTGAAATGTTTAGGTGGGAAAGAGGACCGGAGGCGGACCGGCCAGAAAGAAGCGGTCGGACAACATCCTGATTCCTGACCAATACAGGTTGTAAACTTTGATTGCCATCTGCAATATTTTCTTCCTCTTTTGGGGTCACACATTTGTACATTTGACTGACACCTATATTGTACATTTTCCCTTGCACGAGAGAATCCTTGTGCCCTACCCAAGACCTATTTAGTGGACTATATATTACACTTTAATATAATTTTGTTAAGAGAAATTACATGTACACCCCTTTGCTTTTGTGTAATATTACCGAAAACCCCCTATCTTTTTTGAAAAATTACATAAAGTCCTCCTTATGTTAAAATATTCTAACAATTACACCCCCTATAAAGTTTACAAATAGTCCCTTGAGAGGGTCTTATCGTAATTAACCAAAAGTCAGGAGAATTTTGATAATTAACACTAAAGCGAGAGAGTGTGCTAGTAATTCACCCATTGTTAAATCAATGTCCTATGTCACCTTTGAATTCATCTTTTCTATTTTGTTATTTCTTTTGGATCTGATAGAAATGAATACAATAAATGTAACTGATGGATTTACATAATTGATATTTATTGCTATAAATTGACATCGTATCATATCAAAGACATATTGCCATGGTTAAAACTGATTGACCACAACTTTGTCTTAGCTTCCAATATCTGTAAGCATGGCTGAAACATTACCCACGAGGGGCACGACCTATAGTCATTGTCAATGTTTTGTTCATCGCAAAGACCATGAGTTTTAGTCATTGTAAAAAAAATGTGAGATTAATATTTCTTCCACAACGACTAGTTTGAGCTTGAAATAGTTAGCATTTTTTTGCATCATGGTGGACGTTAGCGTGGTTATATGAAACATCTACCAACCAATTTAGTCATGGGATTAGATTGTTGCAGACAACATATATTCATTGACAATACTTAATTTTCTTGTAGTGAGTAATGATTAAATTGATGATATATAATTTTTTGATATCATTAATAGGGCTGTTTGCCAAATCCTTTTGAAAAAATTATTTATAAATTAGTTACAAATTAACTTAAAATTAAGCTATTTATTCGTTTTGTGTTGTACAAATTACAATTTCTTAATGGTTTATTTTTGGAACACCTATGCTTTGGACCCTAAATTTTTCAATAAACATTCTATAATACCAATCGTCGAGAGTTCAAGCCAATTACAATAACGTATAACAGACTCCACATGAAGATCCAATATATAAACAGTTGTATCTTATGATGCACGGACGGGATATGAGAATACGGATACGATATGATACGGAGACGAAATACGGAAAACTTCAAATTATAGGAAACGATATGTTGGGGATACAAATATATATATATATATATATATGTATATATATATAATATTTAAAAATTAATTTGAGTTAGTGTGTTCATTAACACCGGCACAAGTTTATTGTTTATAAGTTCAAAAAATTTCAAAGGTAACCATAATATTTCATCATTTGCGGCTGTGTAAGAATGTCGTTTCATTGATACCAATAGTTACCTTCTTATCCAAAATCTTTGGTAATAAAGTATAAATGATATATTGCACATGGAGCAAGAGAAGAAAAAATATATTAAGAAGTGAAACCGAAATGGTTTTTTGCTTCTTTAAATTTTCTTATTGTTTGTTTAACCTTTTAACGTACGGTCAAAGTCATTATTTTTTTTCCTGTTTTAACCTATAAAGTATTATATAATATTCAAAAATACTATGTCTGATATTCAAGGCGTGTCAGATACTTCAAATTTTGTATGGGATACGGCATCCGGAAATATCAGATGCAGTATTTGGAATTTTCTTTTTTATTTAATTTTCAGATACGTAAAAAGAGTATCTGATATGTATCCGTGTGATATCCACAAAATATCGTATCCAATACGAGTACGATACTGCACAAGTTCACTTTTAAAAATATTCTTGCATCATAAATTATATGCCTCGAAACGTACGAGAAACACCGTAATTTGAATCCACCAAATAACA
The DNA here is from genome assembly GCA_019426215.1 of Buddleja alternifolia. Taxonomy (NCBI): domain Eukaryota; kingdom Viridiplantae; phylum Streptophyta; class Magnoliopsida; order Lamiales; family Scrophulariaceae; genus Buddleja; species Buddleja alternifolia. Next base: position 67,379 of record WHWC01000331.1, on the reverse strand, counting down.
CTATTATGTTTGACGTTTAAGCATGTGGGAAGATATTAGAGGTGTAATTGCAATTATGGGATTGTGGAATCTGGCAATTGAGAATGTTGAGTGATGTGGAAACATTAAGGACAGACATAGAAATTAAAGGCTTAGAGGCGTGACTCTATTTTTCCCATTGACACTTAATCATAACTAAGGATTCTGTAGCAGATAAAGGAAAAAAGAAAAAGAAGAAAGAATATTCACCTGCCTGCCAACCAAGGTGAAAAAGTTCATTCATTTCAATTAAAAAAGTTTGCACATTCATGATATATCGCATGCCCAAAATTAAAGACGAACATTATACTGGTCATAAGAGATACAATGACGATATACTCGTCACTTTTTAATCAACTCATTATTAATTTTTGAATTTTAATAGAAACTAGTAAACAACATGTGCGTTGCACGTTAATTATATGATCTCGTTAAAATAATTTATATACATAAAAATAATAAAGCTGTTATCTATTAATCTTAGTATTTAAATAAAATAATAAAAATGATGCCTGACTTGTAAAGCTAGCTTTCCCACGTCTTTCTTAGTAAGTTGTTTTTTGTAATGACATTCAATTTTCTCAATCAACGTAATATTCAAATAATAAAGTAAAAAATTAGAATATTAACAACGATATTCATATAAATTTATTTGTTCCAACTTCAAGCAGACTAAACTTTTTATCTTCTTCTTTTCTTTTGATAAATAAATTATAGTGTATACAAATACACGATTCAAACAGGTGAAAAACTCTCAAAATTATCAGGGGATTTGCTTCATCAAAGAGTAAAATAAATGAGATATTTAATAATATAACTCATTTAAAAATAACTAATTTGTAGTCTATCATAGTCAATTTTGAGTCTTTTAAAGAAATGAATTGTAACAATCATGAGCTTAAACTACAATAGTGTTATATTTTAACTCAGTGTAGAATTAGTAATATATATTTTATCGTCTTAGGATTTTTTATTAAACATTTTACCATTTTAGGATAATTAGAAGATATTGTACCTTTGCAACAAATACGATGCAGGAGGAGTTCTCCTTCGATGGTTTAATTGCGATTCCATCATAGAGTCCTGCTGTAATTTTTTTTTTTGAAAGGAGTCCTACTGTAATTATACACTTCATTATTGTAGATATTCAAAATAGGAGTGTCCTAGGTTGAGTTCGGGCATTTTCACGAAAAAAGTTCAACACGACCCGACATGTAGGGGTGTTCATGATTTTTTGAAACCGTACCATACCGACCGCACCGCGCCGTACCGAAATAATGGTTTTTTAACTAAAAATTATCATTTTTGGTACGAGCCGTTACCGTACCGAATATTTTGGTATGGTTTAGGTTTTAGAAATTCAATACCAGTAAAAAATCGTACCGGACCGTATGTACATAACTATTCATTATATATTATTTGTAATGTTTTAGGATTTATAGATACAAATATATAGGAAATTGATTTCTTACCAAAACTTGTGGGAATGTGTTATATTTTAGAAATATGAAAATTTAAGTAAATTTTATTAAAGTTGACAAGTAATTAAAAGATAGATTAAAATTATTTTCTAGAATTATTTCAAACCTAGACTCCAAATCATAATACTAACATCAAGAATGTAAATTAGACTATAACACTTGAGGAAACAGACGAGACTAAGGTACAAAACACAAGAATTTGAATCTCGGTGATTTTTATGGTACTTGGGTTCAATAGTCGCTCAATTATAATAATTCCAACTATTATTGTAAAAGCTTACATTCTTATCATTTTAATCATCATTTAGTTTGACAATTGTTTTTAATTTATTACCTAGTAGTTATAGTTAACAACCAACTTACACCCACATTTCTGAAGGAAAAGAGAACATATTAATTCTAAGCATAAGTTTATCGATTCTCATTCAAAAAAATTCTTCTATTGCAAAGTCTAATTTTTTTTCCTTTTCCCCCCTTTTTTTCTATGAACAAAAGTTCAAAAGAAACATGCATTGAGATGAGAGATGAGATTTGTTCTCTTTTAGTGTATTGTATAGATAATTTTTCTTGAGATTTTTTTGCATAAAAAGTGGAAATAATAATACATAGATAAATCATGTGATCTATATAGTAAAAATACCGCAAAATCGTACTGTACCGTACTGAAACCGTATCGTACCGGATACGATGGTATAGGTTTCGAAAAGTCCAATTTTGGTATTAGTTGTCCTATAACCGCAATTATTGGTACGGTATAAATTTTATAAAAATACCACAAAGCACCCCTACTGACATGTGCGAGTTGACAAAATATCAAACTAACACTAAATTATCTTTTCAAACTGAGTGGTTTGGGTTAAGGGTTCAAGGTTTTTGGAGGACGGATTGGAGGACATTTGAATCTTCAGTATAGCTCCTACAACTTATTTATAGTTACAAGTAATAAGGAATAAACTAAAGAACATAACTATTATTGTAGATGCAATTGAAAAAATTAAAATTGAGTAGGTGAGATAAGAAACAACAAATAGATATTACTAAATAAGGGCTAATTGCATTTTTCGTCCTGTATCCTTTTCACTTTTGGATTTTGGTCCTGTTTTTTGTTTCGATTTGCAAAGTCGTCCTGTAATTATCAAACTTTTGGCAATTTTAGTTCAATTTTGACCGGGGCTGACCAATTTGACTGAAATTTGCCACGTGTAATGCTGATTGGACAAAATTGATGTGGTGGCATGCCAAATAGACGCTGACTGGCATGCCACATCATCAATTATGTCCCAATCAGCATTCATTTCGGCGGAAAAATTGGAAAATCCTCAAAAAAAATCCCATGTCAATGCCACATGTCCATCACGTGGCAAATTCCGGCCAAATTGGCCGACTCCGGTCAAAATCGGACTAAAATTGCCAAAAGTTAGATAGTTATCATACGACTTTGCAAATCGAAAAAAAAACAGGACCAAAATCCAAAAACGAAAAAGTTAACGGGTGAAAAATGCAATTAGCCCTAATAATAAAAAATATTTTGTCATGATTTGTAATGAATAAAAACTCTCAAATACTATAAATATAATTTGTTATATAAATTCATCATATGTATATATTTGTTTCCTTTGTTACGAAATCAAAATTTTTGTTCAAATAAAATAAAAATAAGTTCTCAAACATGATCTCAATTTTTTATCAAATCATCCAAATAAAATATAAGGAAAAGTACACGCAGACCCCCCCTCACTTATAGTGTAATTACCAAAACTCTCCCGCACTTATAGAGGTAAATTTGTAAGAATTGTTAAGCACGCAGCGGGTGTAATAGTAAGAAATTCTTAACATGAGGGGGTGTGTTAGTAATTTTCAATAAGTAAGGAGGAGTCTTGGTAATTATATAATAAGTGAGGGGGTCTGTGTGTAATTTTCCCTAAAATAGTTGGGTTACATAAGTGTGAATAAAACCATTCTTGTTAGAAGGTATATATCTATGTACTTATTTCTTCGGAATGCTATATGTAATGGTTGGCTTGCAAGTTACAATTATTAAATTTACTATTCGACCCGAAAGTGGTGGGTATATCAAATTGTCCCTATTACTTAAAAATTTTAAATTGGCATTTTTTTGGGTAAATCGACTTGATTTCAGCAGTTCGGGCGGATTTATGTACACTCCTAATTCAAAATTTGTTTTTACTATTTATTTTTAAATATTTTACCTTTAAAATTTGAATTACATATTTTAGGTACGTCAAAAGTTCCAAAATTTTTATATCATTATAGTTAGGATTCCATAATTTGTGCGAAATGAGCTACCAAACTTAAATTTGTGTTTGGCTTTTTCATTCATATCCATCTTAACTTACAAAAAAAAAAATTAAAAACATTATTGAAATATCCATTCCTATTTCATGGAATTTAATATTAAATATGAATTTGTTTGTGATTTTGTGGTAACGTATGTGCACATGTTAGGGATATTGCTTTATTTTCAATTTGTTATATTCATTTTACTTTATTTTAAAATATTAACTCTACATTATGATTATCAAATTTATGTTATAATAGAGACATTATTGTATAATGTAACTGTCATAATTTCATATACTTATATTATTTTTTATTTTTTTTAATGAACTACATACCTATAATATTAAGTAAAATAGGTTGAATGAATGCCACAAAACAAAAAGAAAGAATGAAAGTGATGACATAGTGAAATATGAAATTATAAAGTCAAAATAAAGCAATAATATATGGAGGGTATAATTTGTTTAATTGTTGGAAATTGTGTTCTCAAATTTTAAGGACATTTTGGTCCATTCCTCAATGCAAAAAGAAGATTGGAGTGTCATTATCAAGTTTAGGAATGCAAATATCAATAACCATTGAAATACTCTTTAGAATGATTGGCTACTTGTGCCCAAGTTTGCTTTCTTGTTCCTTTTAGCTAACTTATTGATCAGTTTTTGTATTGTTTTAGATCGGATCTTTATGGTTTACTTTCAAGAATTAGATATTTGACAATTTGGTGTGATGCCTATGGTTAACGATATATACCGTCTACATTTTTTGTTTTTGGAATTTTTCTATACACTATTAACGTTTCATTTACACGGGAATTTGAAGAAAAGCAAATTAAGTTTTCTTTTATATTTCATTACTTTTAATGACTTTTGTATTGTTTTAGAACGGATCTTTATGGTTTACTTTCAAGAGTTAGATATTTGACAATTTGATGTGATACCTATGGTTAATGATATATATATATATATATATATATATATATATATATATATAATTTACATTTTTTAAGTTTTGGAATTTTTTCTATACACTATTGGCGTTTCATTTACAGAGGAATTTGAAGAAAATAAAACTAAGTTTTCTTTTACATTTCTTTACTTTTAATGACTATATTATAGTATACTTATGTATTTTAAATTTGATTATTTTCTATATATGAATATTGTGAAAGGCTAACACAAAAGAATGAGAGCCATTGTTCTTTTAAATGATTATTGCTTATTAAAAACAAATATTTGATAATTAAAATATACTTAATTTGTTGGAATGACAATTAATGTAAAGCCATTAATGGTTGGACTAAGGATCGTACATATACATGTATCTATATAAAGGTTTTTATTTCTTCTTTAAATGAATAAATAAATAGGATTAATCTTATATTATATTGTAGAATCCTAATGTATATATGGAATTTTATTGTAATTATACTTCAATGAAATTTCATTTCATCGTAGAGTCCTAATGTAATTATACTTCTTATTGTTGTGGATTCTTAAAATTTGTTTTTGACTCTTTTGCCATTAAAAGAATTAATCTCATAGGGATATTTTAGGTATATCAAAAATTTTTAAAAACCAACTTGTACTTTTATAATAGAATAGAAGATAAATGTATCAAACGTTAGAGTTGTGTAATTAATGTTTATCGTAACAAATTGGTACTTTCAGATTGCGTTAAGTGGATTCAAAGACGCTCGTACCTAAAACTTGTAGTTTGTCAATGGCGTGTAATATTGTTTTTATATACATAACATTAAGGGCAATGAATTTGATAGCTATTATTATTTAATCTTTTCCCCTATACATTGGCTAATGAACAGAAAAAATCTAAAAATTTCACCTAATTTTTTTCCTTGTTTTTACAATCGAGCATGATATATAATCGAATATCTTACAAATTTATTTTTGTTCTTTTTATATGTTGTCTTCTCTTCTATATTTTTTGCATTTGAGGGTGCATTTATTTTTGTCAACCAACAAGACATGTGGTGACACATGACATGCCAATAGCATTAGGTTGAATTGAGGCCCAAATTTGGAAGCAATGCAATCTAGCATTTGTTGCTTTCCCCATGGTACTAATAATATATATATATATACATATATATATATATATTATGAATTAAAATTAGTGTCACAACAAGCTATACAATTAATTAAGCCTTTAAGTAATTTTAAAAACATTAAATGTCATCCTCCTATCTTGTCTACTTTAATATTTTCAATCAAAACTAAAATTCCTTCAACATGTTTTATTTTAATTTTCTATTTTATGCACCATGTTTTTAATATTCTCAATTTTTAGCTCTATTCATTAGATTTATATAATTAATAATTAGACAAATCTCAAAAGGAACATTCCACTGCATCAGGATGAAATTAATTTTCATTAATACTCTCAATAAACTTTACCAATACCACATATAAAATGTACTTCAATTATTTTCCACGTTTTTAGAAAAACAATAATCCAACCACTAATATCAACTAAGTACTATAGTAAATATAATTTGAAAAAAATTAAGAACTTACAAAACCAAAATTGATATCAGATACTTAGTAGTAGTACTTTGGATTCCCTTCTAAATATATATTACTGAAACTGAATTTTAGCCAAAATGTTAATATCATTGAAAAAATTACAATTTAAAGCAACGGATAGTTTTGCAAATACTAAAAGCGCAAGGAATGGGTTAGTTTTCCTATAGTCCGTTTTTTAAGAGTTTTGAGACTCGTAACAATTTATATAGTCGAACCCATTACGAATCCGAGATACAGAATATAAGTGATATACAACGATTTGAAGTCTCCATAACTTATAAGCATCACTCCTCTTTTGAGATTCGGTGCCATTTAATTCGACAAGTATCCAGCTGAATTATAAATCACTGGATAATGCATTATAATATCATCATTTCTCTTTATGAATGATTCGCAAACCCACTTGAATGCTGTTGGTTAAAAAGAATAATTTGATTGTGATAAAATGGATATGCAAAATCTGAATCGAGGCGAGAGTTAGACTCTCTATCCTTAACACAATATTGCTCCGCTATAGCCCTGCTATTGGTGGTACGGGTTCCTGCAATTTGTGTCCCAAGATACAACGATTTTTCTCGGGATTGAACCACTTCAAAACCGAGACCCACGAACGAAACCCTGTTTCGAACTCTCAATAATAACATAATTCAACTCTTGATTTCATTATTCCCGGAATAACAAAACTCAAAGAATGAATATGAATGAAGAGGAATTGTTATTCGCTCTTAAGAAGATGAATACCCAAGGGGGGTTTTTATAGGGATAAAGAGGGGCATAAGAGTCATTAAACTCACTTTAATGACTCATATGTGATATGATCAATGACTCACATGTGATATGATCAATGACTCACATGTGATGTGATCAATGACTCATATAAATCATTAATGACTCACATGTAATGTTAAAATACAGCTCGTACGATCGTGGCCATCGATCGTAATGGGTAGTATCTTTAATTCCTCCTCGTTTAACACGGTTGGATCAGAAGAAATTCACGGTAAACCCACAGATTTCAAACCACAACTTCAACATTTAATTTCTCATTCGTCCAAACTCGGATTAGAGAAATTCGAAATGCACACGTGTTATTCGAATTTGTTACCGTAAGTACGTCACACGTACTTTATTTACATCCGATTTCCAACAATCCCCCACACGAATGAAATTAACATATGCAGACACATTGAGAGTTCGGGTGAAAAACTATAGCATCAGAAGAGGTAGCTTTTGGCTTTGAACCTTTCTTAGTGAAATATCATCGGATTTACTAGGCTGCCCAATGAACGCGATGTCTTGAATTGTTCAGCCGTTCGTGTAAACCAAGACAATGATATTCACACTGTAGTCTCTCGAACAGATTTTGTTCTCACTGTTGGGTCCATTTTGGCCGTGGCACCCCCTCTTGGATTCATAAGTGTTTACATTTTGTTCAATGTTTAGGCGGCCTACACCTCACACTTACATAGGTGACTTCCTATTTAAGAGTATCCTGCCATACTCCACTTCATTTAGACAGTATAGGAATCATTAAAAGTCCAGCTTAACCTTTGCTACAACTTGCAGGTTGCACTTCTTTATCCTAGGCAATGGGTTTGGAGTTAAACTCCTAAGTGCCATACTGAATTTTCACAACTTAGTTGTCCCATTGAACCATGATCTTGGGATCTCCAGTCAACATGGTTGGGTTACCGCTGTGTCCATTCTTAATTTGTAGTCTTTAACCCCATTCCTCTTGATAGGCAGTCTATTTGATCTTTATGGAAGTCCTTTCGTCAAAGGATCTACTTTATCCTCCATGATCAGTGGAGATAATGCCATTATAGATCAACTGCTTAATGGTATTATGCCTACGACAAGCCTGTCTAGACTTACCATTACTTATGCCACTATATGCCTTTGTTATTGCAGACTAACAGTCGCAATTGTATGCACGTGCTATTGCCGACTTATTGTCTCAATATATCAAATTGGGCATATGTGCATATTTCAATATGGGTTCACCATGGTTCTCAACCAAGTCTTTTGTCACTTTCTTACAAGAGCACTGTTATGGAAACTAAATTTTCCAAGTATAGTCTCAGTAAGACAAGTCTTTGGACCGTACCCATATCATTTATGTCGAATTCTTTTTCAACATCCTTTCAGTAGTCATGATTACTTACATAATCAACATATCAAACTTTCACACCAGAAAAGGTAGCTTTTGGCTTTGAACCTTAGTGAAATTTCATACTATGAGCTATGTGTTTTGTTAAAACCACATGTATCACGCTTGTTGATTATGAAGTCGTTTGAAAACATAATATTTTGTCAAACCTTTCATGCCACTACTTTGGAGCTATGTTCGAGTCCGTATACCGACCCAACATACCCCTCGGTTAGTTCCATGTGAACTTCCTCATCTAATCTTTTGTTTAAGGAACGCAGTCTTAATATCCATTTCAAATATCTCATGGTTATGCAAATTAGCAACAACGATGAATATTTTATGGATTTAATTCTCATTCCCGAAAACATGAAAAGACGAAATCAAGGTCTACCATTTGAAGGTTCCCTTCGGCTACCAAGTACGCCTTGTAACCTTGTTAAGGTTTGGGTGTTTTTACCTTAACCCATAGCCCCCACATTTGTACGTAACTGTAGGAAATCTTGCTATCTTTCAGGCAGATTCTTACTCTTACTACTATGTGGGACCTTCGTACAGAATGTAGTTATCTAGGACCACGTCCCCCACAATTCTGAATTTATCCAACGCATCATTATCTTCTTTAGAGTATGATTTTGGCGTTCGGAAATATCATTAGACCATGGTGAATACTACCACACTTGCATCAAATTCTTTGAACGACGCACCATCGGATGTTTGATCGACTTTCTCGATTGTACTCCAATGGTCAAATCCTTCGTATTTTTGACCAAGTTGTGTACTTCATACACCACGTCGTCTAGACGTTTCTCTCTTCAGAGAATATGTGCCACAAACATTAGGACCGATCTCACTCAACAACTGTATAGTTTAAAGTGACGACGTCCAAGTTTATGCACAACACCACTTTTTCCAAGTCAAATATCCAGGGAAAACTTTTCTGATGTGGAAGATCAGATTAAACTGCAACCACAGAGCATACTCAGAATACCCGAGCTCTAACCACTTGTTGTGGAACTCAGAGTCATATTAGCATAAATCTATTTTATTTTAATAGACAAACTCAAAATGATTACATTCATGTTGGGCCGAGCCCACACATGATTTAATAAATGTAAAACAAGCAAAAACAAAAAGCAAAAAGTAAAAGTAGCAAAAGACAAAACTTTTCCATAATGAACGGCTATTTAGCAATTCTTTTTCATGCTTTTTCATGATGACTACTTTAATGCTTTTTACTTTAACATTTTTAATATATTAATAAATAAAAACAAAATAAAAGACAAAACAAAAAGCCTCTCTTTTTCCCATCCGAGCTTTTGTGACTTTTATTCTTACATCATCCACTAATATATTATTTAAAAAGTGTTGGCCCACAAGAAAAAAACAAAAGGCCAAAAGGCACCTCTTTTACCGTAATGGGTGGCCACTTTTAAGACTTTTGCATTCTTTTCCATGATGGCTACTTTAGCTTTTAGTATTAATATAATAAAAAGCTATCATCACCATTGATATCACTCCACCAGATTCTCCGATCCGGGAGGATTTTTCAGCGAGATTCGTCGATCCTCGCGTTGCCAGAAATTCGCCATTTTCGGCGGCAACCCAGCTTCGGCATCTAAGCGACCCATCATTAACGGGATTCGAGGGCCACAAGAAATTCGCTCCGAGCAATTTCTTTTTCGTGAGATTCGAAAATCGCACCTGCCATTTTCATGGCTTCGCCGGCGAACAGAGGCAGCAACGTCACCCAAGTACCGTCTGTGATGGGTTACGGCGGTGAATTCACCGACACCTAACCCCACCACACGGCAGATTTGCTGTCTCAAACCCAGCGACAATTAGTTGTGTTGCACGGTGGCAATTCAACCAAACCGGGTCCAACCCGATTCAAATCTCGATTTTTAGATTTCCAGAATTTTGATCCAATCGAAAAATTCCAAGAACATCAAAATCAGATTTTAGTTAAAATTATTGTGATTCCAAATCACAAAATTTCAGATTTTTCCAAATCTTTGTTCCAAACAAATCGGATCTTTCTCTCTCGATTTTCCAGCCCCAAACCTGATTCCAAATTATCAAAATCCAGATTTTTGGCATCAAATCGAGTTATCCAGATTTGATCCATTTTACTCACATCAAATTTGAATAATATTGTGTTAAGTTTGTTGGTTAAAAAGAATAATTTGATTGTGATAAAATGGATATGCAAAATCTGAATCGAGGCGAGAGTTAGACTCTCTATCCTTAACACAATATTGCCCCGCTATAGCCCTGCTATTGGTGGTACGGGTTCCTGCAATTTGTGTCTCAAGATACAACGATTTTTCTCGGGATTGAACCACTTCAAAACCGAGACCCACGAACGAAACCCTGTTTCGAACTCTCAATAATAACATAATTCAACTCTTGATTTCATTATTCCCGGAATAACAAAACTCAAAGAATGAATATGAATGAAGAGGAATTGTTATTCGCTCTTAAGAAGATGAATACCCAAGGGGGGTTTTTATAGGGATAAAGAGGGGCATAAGAGTCATTAAACTCATTTTAATGACTCATATGTGATATGATCAATGACTCACATGTGATATGATCAATGACTCACATGTGATGTGATCAATGACTCATATAAATCATTAATGACTCACATGTAATGTTAAAATACAGCTCGTACGATCGTGGCCATCGATCGTAATGGGTAGTATCTTTAATTCCTCCTCGTTTAACACGGTTGGATCAGAAGAAATTCACGGTAAACCCACAGATTTCAAACCACAACTTCAACATTTAATTTCTCATTCGTCCAAACTCGGATTAGAGAAATTCGAAATGCACACGTGTTATTCGAATTTGTTACCGTAAGTACGTCACACGTACTTTATTTACATCCGATTTCCAACAAATGCCACCCAAAATCGGCGACATAAACTAAAAATTCCGCAATTTGTGAAAAATGAATCTGAATTCAAATTGATAAAATGGAAAATTCAGCAAGTTGAGCTGAAAGTAAAGCAATGCTGCTGATCAGTCTTTAAGTGCACAACTGAAACATGTTTTTTTTAGTTATTCTGAAGTTGCTAATTAAACAGATAAAGTGCTTTGGACGAGTAGTCGCCTTCACTGTTGGAGATTCCCACAGTTCTGTTCTGCTCATCATTAATTTCCCAAAATATTTTCTACAGATTCTTTTGCTTAGAATCTTGCAAGATTTTGATATCAAATTTGAAACTTTATTTTTATGCAGCTTATTGTGAAGCAAACATCAACAATTCAACATCCACTTCCACCACCAATACTTGTTTTCTGCCCTATATCGGCTAAGGAGTGGGGCAGATATATATTGAGTATTGCAATATACAGTGGCGGATCTATAAATTTGGGTTAGTGGGGGCAATAAGGATGGAGTCAGGAATTTTACTGAGAGGGGTGAGATTGTTGTGATATAGTTATACAATTTGTTTTTTGCCAAATAGACGAAGGATTTAAGAGGGTGTGCTCCCGCGGTACGGTACGCTATATTTATAGGGAAAAATATAATAAGTAATTAGGTTCAATTGCAACTTTTGACATACTTTGTACTCTTATTTCTCTTTAGTTATAGCCAGAATTTTGGGTTTTGGGAAAGGGGGGCGCAAACTCAAAGTAAATAGAGAAAACGTGATATTTTTCGATCTTGAAAGGGACGAAATTCAAATATAAAAATTTTTGTGAGGTAAAAAAACAGACTTTCAAAATTGAGGGAGTGAGCCCACCCTCGAGATGGAAATTGAATTTGAATGGGGTATTAATGTTATTTTATAAATTAAAATTAAAAAATATGTATATGTTAAAAAAAATTGAGCGCCCCCCCCCCCTTCCTTACATGTGCGGCCGCCACCGGCAATATATACCATATTGATTTAAAGTAAGGCCTGCCCAAGCCTTGTTATAGAAATTATTATTATTATTATTATTAGTTGATGTTGTTGTTGTTGTTGTTGTAGTAGTATTAGTAGTAGCATACGGACCTATAAAATACCTCAAGTAACAGGGAAAATTATACTTTTTGTCCCTGAAGTTGAAGCCAAAAATACATTTGGTCCCTTATGTTTTGGCCTCAACACATTTGGTCCCTCAACTTACAAATTTCGAACAAATGTGGTCCCTGCTGTCAATTTACCGTTAGAACTAACGGAATCCGCACTATTCATCATCTTCCCCAACTCTAAAATCCGATTTCAAACTTTAAATTATGATATCTCACTCATTTCAAGTCCATTTTTAACGAATCTTATATGGTTAGAATCGTCTCAACGAGTAGAATCCATCCATGTAAGTTTTGTCCCAAAATACGCTGATTCTATTGACCCGAACCGCACAAATTCGAAAAAATCTGTTTTTTGAATCAGCCTATTTTGGGACAAAACTTACATGGATGGATTCTACTCATTGAGACGATTCTAACCATATAAGATTCGTTAAAAATGGACTTGAAATGAGTGAGATATCATAATTTAAAGTTTGAAATCGGATTTTAAAGTTGGGTTAGTTGGAGAAGATGATGAACAGTGCAAATTTCATTAGTTCTAACGGTAAATTGACGGCAGGGACCACATTTGTTCAAAATGTGTAAGTTGAGGGACCAAATGTGTTGAGGTTGAAACATGAGGGACCAAATGTGTTTTTGGCTACAACTTCAGGGACGAAAACTGTAATTTTCCCCCAAGTAACATAACGAGAAAGCTGACCAGACTGGCAAGCGAACCCCATGAATCGTGATTTAAGATTTTAAGATAAACCACAACATTTCCTGCCATAGTTTCCAAAATTGCCCTTCAGATTTTCCAAGAGCTACCAAACAAAGGGGCAGATCTTATTTGCTCCATAACTAATTGGTCTACTCAAAATCTTAACCTCCACCATCCATGATTACATGATCTTCACATTTATGTTTCCACATTTATGTTTTATGTACCCAAATACATTTTATGTAGTCTTAATTTTTCACTAATCATCTCAAAGTATGAGATACGTAAAAGGCTGGTAGGCCATAAATTACTATAATTAGGTTCAATATGCAATTAACCTAATTAATAACGACACTTTTCTCCTCTAAAGTTATTCTCAGGAGCTCTCGTGACTAGTATTCCCTAGAGAATCACATTCATCTATCTAGCGAAACCCATTATACACATACAACATCATTTATACCAGAACCCTGAATCTCGAGACTCTTGAAGAATCGCATGTATCACCGTGAAAATAATTTTTCAAGCATATTTTCAAAGGTAGGGATTATGAGAACCCCTCTTTTGGGGACGTCTGCTTGACTTCATGCGGTTTGGCCACTTTCTTGTTTCAAGCTACTAAGAAGACGAGACACATATCACCATTCTTTATTGCTTTCATTTGGCACTTTTTGGGCACATAAAGTGATTCCAACCATCACAAACACTGTATCAGAAAGCACATAATTTTTCTTCTTTTCCTGTAAAAATTATCAGCTTTGGAGAACTTTATATCAACTTCTTCATGCAGTAATTATACACAAAATGCATTCAAAATCGACCTTTAACAGCCCACTTTCCTTGACTTGGTGCAGCTCATGCTCATCCTGTTTTTTACGAAAACGATAACTTTAATCGACATCATCGACATCGCTATCACGGGTAACAAATCAAACCGAAAAGATTAGCATCCTTGATAATTACGATATAAGAAAGATGATCATCAAAGATTGACTTAGCTAGCATGTACAAGGTTCTTTCTTAGATCTCCCATAGGAGTTTGATTATTTATAATAAGGTAAGTTGCATAGACACCCCGCATAAGACTTAATTAAGAAAAGCATCCTGAGCTTTGAGAAATTATCATAATTTCCTCTATCAGTAAAAACATATATTACAATTTCACCCCGAGTTATCAGGATCAAGCTGGGATGTCTTGATAATTATCAAAATCTTAAGAGACTCGTATAAATCATCCAATAAACGAGAGGTGTACATTAATTATCCATATTTTTTTTTATCAACCAAAGAATCGGTTAAAATGACACTACGCTACCAAAGCAACAAAAAAGGAGTCATGTTTGGCAAGTCCAAAAACCCACAACCCCGAGACATCACAATCGTCCTTCAATTTGGGGCAACCTGTAGGTTGCACACACATGGACGACTACGACATCCTCGAAACACCACCTGCCAAGAATTACTTAAACAAAAACCAACAAGATTAGATGTTTATCAAACTTGAGTTTACAAGAATGACAGAAGACGAAATTAACAAAACCACAATCATGATCACATATTACTTAAAAATCAGGAATCTTTCAAAGCCATTGGTGTCGTAGGACCCTGCCACTAAACTTAGAGATAAAATCTTGACAAAACTTTCACTCTCATCTTTATTTTGTTACCCATTTTTGACATCCACGTTCATGGGAGTGACAAAGTCTCCATTTACATTCATTTTTAGAATGCACCATACATAAAAGAAGGGGTCCCATGACGAGCCACCACTACCAAATAAAGCTCCAGTCGAGTCGATTCCTTATTACTACAATTCCACCATTGAGAAGATGGTGAAGCTATCTCTTGTCCTAAGATGCTTTCAAGATCTTCCAAAGGGGACAAAGAAGATTCTTAGTTGGTCATTTTCATGATCCTCATCGACACACTCAATCAGTGGGCGACACGTTGGTGGCCATTGGCATTCAAGAAGAGCTCACTTCGCCTTGAAGAGACAGTTTTATATATAACGGAATGAGATTAGACGGACAAATGATGTGCATTAGTACATATCCATGCAATTTAATTTGGGGCAGGTAATGTCATCTATTCATACCATAAGATGCTATAACAATCGCAAATGACCAAAATAAAGAGAAGTAAACGCATTGCTATGGGAATTCGTTGTGATGGATTTGGTGGAGTCGGATCAAAATAGGGTCAAGAAGAGGAGCCAAAATAGAGCCAAGAAGGGTCGGGGTTGACCGGGATTGCAAAAGATGAAAAGGAGTCGAAAAACGGACCGGGGCTGCCCTAGGCGCTGCCGGCGACACCCAGGCGTGGGGCCGGCCCCAGGCGCTGCAGGGGTACCTAGGCGCGGATGTGCGCTGCTGTACGCAGTTTTGACGAGTTTTGGCGAGTTTATGGCATATTTGAGTCATAGTTTGATTGGAATTATTTCCTATTGTGTTAGCAATTATTCCCTAGTTGTTTAGGAATGTTTTTCCTAACTTGTTAAGGTTTTAGACTTTTTCACCATTATAAATATGTGAACTCACACTTGTAATTGATCGGATGTACTTTGAAAGAAATAAAGATGTAGTCTAGGTTGACTCGTGGATGTAGGCAAGTTATGCCAAACCACGTTAAATCCTTGTGTTGTTTATCTTCATGTTTAGGCTTAGGTTTTCTTGTTTCTTGATTATTCTTCGTGCTCTGATGCTACGATGTTGTTTATCTTCATGTTTAGGCTTAGGTTTTCTTGTTTCTTGATTATTCTTCGTGCTCTGATGCTACGATCCCTAACACGTTGGGCTAGTCTAAAGAAAGAAACCTTTTTCATGGAATCTGAAAATACAACAAATTACACATTAGGAAGCTAATTGTTATTATATCAGGTATATGTATTATGTTCCTAATAAAATGCAGGCCATGCTTATGAAATTGGCTAACAGTTATGTTGAGCAAATTGTACAGAAGTTTGATTAGACTTCACAATATGCAACATAATGGAATGCAACAGGATAAACATACTGGAACCAAGGGAATCAAACTATCATCGTGATATGTATACCGCTCTATAATGCAAATGCAAAGTATTCAAGAAAAAGACCCGTAATAACATCATGACTTTAAGAATAGAAATCAGTTTTGTCGGTTTAATGGTTTATCTCTAAATGCTGCACAACAAGAATTCAAAGCTGTGTCATCGGCCCAGGATAGCTCATATTATGGTCTAAGACGATCTAGAGACGAAAGAATCTTCATTTCCTATACCAATTACAGTACACAATGTTTGTATATTTGTATAGAGACTATAGAGGATAAATAACGTAGTGTCCAGATTAGACATTACCAATCTAGTCGTAGCTGAGGGTAAGTTAAATAACGTAGCTCAGTTATGAGGTTTAACATAGTTCAAGATTTCACTCGTAAATACAAAAATCAGTGCTCAATTACCATCACCTTTTCGATACTAGTAAAGCACAAATCAAAATACTTGGAATTCTACCATGGAGATGTCAAGGTGTCACAATTATGCATATTATTAGCAATACTATAAAAATGTTGAATTCACAACCTAACTCGGTAAAAACAAATTAACCGTAATAAAATTAAACGCTCAATTTGTCCCGCCCTTTCTTCTGTTAACCATACAATTGTTTTATGACTCGATAAATTAAACGCTCAAGTTGTAACAACCACAGATGCAACGAACAAGCCATAACTCATATACGAACCAATACAAGAGAACATATATATTAAGAGTATTGTTCTCCAGGAAACAATAAACGCATAGGCAGATGACAACTTGAAACCAGACATTCACAACTTTTGCAGTGTATCATACAAAATGAGAAGCGTAGACTATGAATGTCACCAAGGATAGATTCCTTTATTCAATAAACAGAATTGCTTCAGGTACTGTTAATTCCTTTTCTTTTCCAGTCTTACGGTGGTTTTGACAGATTCAATGACTAAAAAGGATTGCAGCATAATTTTCTAGGTTGTCCAAAAACTCTATGATTGATGCTATCTTTTAGACTAATATCACATAATTACTACTGCCTATTTGATTTCTAACAGAAATTGCACGTTGAATAGTGCCTTTTGAGTTTTTCAATCTACTCGCAAATTTTGCTCGTCTTACCTTCTCTTTTCACTTTTTGGTGCTAAGGTGGTTTATAGTTACTGCCTTACTGGTATGCCTTTGATTGTGAATGTTGGTGAGATTGGTTAACTGTATGCCATCTCCTGAGAAGAGTTTAATATGCGAAGAATTCAGTTCCTCCCTTATAAGACTTCCTATAAACGCAAAAGAGTGGCTGAGGAGACAAATGGGTGCATTCACAAATAGAAAAGTGGAAACTATAGACAGTTCAGACACCTCCCAAGCTGTGCCACTGAGACGACGACTCAGATCTAGATAAAGCATGTAATCTCAAATCCAAATGAACATGAAATAAATTAGAGAATAGCTTACTCTTCAAGTAGGTATCTCATGCTTATCTCTATTGGAGAACAACTAATGCTTCCTTAACAAGATAAACGACACAAATATATAAGCAAAAAGCATTTTAAACGAAACAAATCTCATTGTCCACAGAAACACGACCAAGAGATAATCAACGATAGCTGATGATCATTGCAATATACTGTGACGAGCTAGCCAGAACTAAAGTGAGCTTACATTGTTAGAGATGCTTAAGCTCTAGAATAACACATTTGAGATCGAGCACATTCAATAAAGATGGGTGTGTATGTTATCTTGTTTCTTTACATTTTGATTCATTAACAACCCTGATATACCAAAGCGATTGAAGAACAAGATATCAGGTAGAATACAAACTCAATTCATATCATAACTTTTTCTACGTGAGTATATACAGGAACCTTCACATTGAACATTATTACCATTCCACATCATGTTAACCAAAGATGGAAAGAAAGATCAAGCAAAAAAAAAGCAGGCAGACAAATTGCCAAGAACTTATCACTGACGAATATTACATCAAGTAAATCTTGTAGGAATACAATCCAGAAATAGATATGATATAGAGTTTGTAACTATAAGCTATCGGCATCAGACTGGTCCCTTCTTGAGTTTGATAGTAATAGTAAACATGGAAATTGCCATATCCTAAAGGACATACATAAAACATGAAATATAGATATCCTTATTACTCTGCATTTGTGATCTAGTATACAGGCAAAGATATGGAGTCATTATTCAGCACCAGTGTCCTCAACAGACTTCTTATACTCGGGTTTCAGCTCATATGTACCTTGGTTTGTTCCCCTTTTATTGTATACACAGAGCTCATTCAATATCTCCTTCAAAAATTGCTGCCAAGAAAAAACGAAAAAGGTTAGATACATAGGCTCCATCAAATTCAGAAACCTGAGAAAAATTGTCAACCAACGTGCATATATCATATAAAAGAGAGCTTTTTAATTAAAAGCACTAGGAGCTTTGCCCCACTTCTTGAGACAATATGTTTCTGTTTTTATGCTGGCAGATACATAAAAAATTAGGAACAGAACCACCAATCACCATATCCGAAACACATCTAGTTCTTCGTGTTTTTACTTTTTACAAAATACAGCGATAAGAGAAAGCATACAGCAGGTTGATCAGTCTCTTGAACCAGCTGTTTCAGAGTCCAATTAGGTTGTCTTTCAAAAAGCTTAAACATGATATCTTCCAGCTCTCCACGGTCCCTTCTAGTTCTTTTCACATCTGATCCCTTAATTGGAGCTGCTTTCTTTTTATCCTGTGCAAGCACAATTGATTTGAAAGATACAATTATGTTATTGAAACCAGAAAAACAAGGATAACTTTGTGGTAAGAGTTGTGAAAGAATAACGAATTACTAATGAACGTGTGAAACGTGGAATTAGTTACCGAGCATAAATGAAAGGATATTTCTGGATTCTCTCTGAACATTAAGTGTAACACTCACTAATGTAAAGTGCATATTGATGTGATAGGTTACAAGTGTCTTAATATCCCTCTAAAAACTTTTCTTCAAAGAAAATGCACAATAGATGAAAACAGAGTGTCAGGCTTAATCGATTCAGGAAAATATAAAATGAATGAACGAGTAGCCATAAAAAAACTCTTCATGGACAAAGTCTCTCCTTGTCCATTCTCTCTCAGGCTCTAGAAGAAACCAACATGTCTCTAGGGGGAAAAACAAAGTAATTTTCATACTCCATATTCAGTTTTCAAATGAGTCGCGATGATCATATTTACTGCTTCTCATTGGGTGACAGGATAAAAGCACAAGGCAGGGTCACAGTAAAAGGTTCCTTTCAGACTTCAGTACAGCACTTGAGACCACAATGCCGGAAAGAACATTCTAGATCGTGAACTATCTATCCATGGCATGGGCCTACAAACAGGCTTAAAGATCAGCAACTGTCTAGCAATTTGCAGTGACCTTGATTAGGTCCCTAATCCAAGAGGAACTAGCAGATCTCAACCAGTTCCTAGACAAAAGGATCTATATATGTTAATTGACTCTCTTACGGTCATACCACATATGTTAACATCTCCATCTTTTAACGTAATTCTTCAAGTACTAGTGTTAAAGGTTTACAGTCCTCGAACATAAATAAAGCGAAATCAAGATAATACAGCGAAAGAACAATCCAAACTGAAAACAAAAAAAGAAGAAAATAATAAATTACCTTAGAAGTGGCTGAAATGAAGCCCATCATACCAGGCATGGGTCTCATATGCACACCACGATCATTATTGATCACCTGATAAAAAACAAAACCAAGATTGGCAAGAAAAATTCAGTGCAAATGCATCAAATAAGAACCGTGATTCATGAAAGGCAAAGAGACAACAGAAAGTGAGATTACCTGAATTTGCCTATTCTTGACCATAGATTTATTTGTCCTTTCTCGACACATTTTTCTGTACTCTTCAATGTTTGCATGATGGGGCTTCATGTCAAATTTGTGTTCTACTTTCCCTTCCATCGCAATATTTGCTGTAAAGACACAGAACATAACAATAAGAGAAACAGATAAAATGGTGATCAGTATTCCTTTCGAAGTCAATTAGGCAAACACATTCTGAACAATGAATCAAAGGGGAGTAATTCTTAATAAAAAAAATATCAGCCTAATAGAGCCATTATCGTAACTAAATTCAAAACAGCATCTTGAAATGAAGCTAAGATTAATCTGAAGCTCATATAAAATGTGTAAAGCAATCAAATAAGGGTAACGTGATATAGTAAATAATACATAATATGCTCTGGATATAGGAAAGATAAACAGAATAGCACTCAGTTTCTCAGAAAGTCGTGCACATCAAACAGGTAATTTGCTTAAGGAAAGTCATGCACATTATGCAAGATAAGTGAAAATCCTCTTGTTCGTTCTAATTGCATGAATGATGAGTCAAGCTTGCCCTAGAGCTCAATTCCTGTACAGTGACCAAGTTACCTTATGCAAGGGTGTGAGACCCACCTACACCTCCACACCAGATAAACACTGAAGAAAGGCCACTCTGTTTTTCGATCCAAGGTGGTCATAACCAAGAAAGGCATTTCTTTCAGTAGGGCCAAGAACGAGCTAGTGCACAAGGCCTAGCTGGCCTTATAAATGCACCACAAGCAAGTTCATAAGCTAAGATCCCATTCTCTTTATGCTTATTATCATAATAACCCAATCTAAAATCTCTCTGAATTAAGCTAATAGTGTTGTAGATGGAGGCCACCCAAAAGTGTGTGATTATAGGATCTTTCTCAAGTAAAGAGCTGGTTATTAGATCCTTTTGATCTGAACTTCAGTTTGTTTCGACTGATACAAAAAATCACCTCTTTTCAGCCTCATTATGAAAAACATGCCCGAAAACCAAACAATTCCTCCATGGTTTCCTTTAATTGCACTAACATGCTTCAAAGAAAACTCAATACTATAGGATAGTCTGCACATTCACAATCTCATACACTATCGTTACAAATGCACACTGTTTAATTCAATTGCACCATCAGCTCAATTTGAAGGTAATGGCTAACCAAGTATAACCGCCATCGACCAAACAGTTTATTAAACAATTCGTACAACGAGGAATTTAAGATAACATCATTGATCAAAGAACATTGAACTTTATCAAAACCTACTAATTTTCGAAAATTAAAAAAAGGTAAGTGAAGATATTTCACCTTGATTTGCCTCGGAGAAAACACACATAGGAACGAAATCCTTGAACATGTTGAGAGAATAACTCTTCGGAATCTGCACAACCTCACTTCCAGCCATCTCCATAGTAAACTGATTCACAAACATCGATTCATTCAATTTTCGACAAAATTCAAACTCGATAAAACCGCAATAAAACTTCATAAGATCCTAAATACAAACACACACATACACATAGGAGGAAATATTAACTTGGAGAGAGGACGGATCGTCGGCGCGGAGGGGATCGAGTGAGACGACAACTTTAGCGACGGGCGGCGTGTCGGCGGAGGAGGAGGAGGCGGCGGCGGCGGAGGCCTGCCATGCCTTGGAGACGACCGGAGGACATTTCATAAGCCAAACGGATCGGTCAGCTTTAGCAGTGTCGACGGCGGTGGTATCGTTGCTGTAGTCATCCTCCATTGATGGATTTTCGACCAGTCCGGTACGGCTATTGTATTATATATGTGTGTGTGTGTGTGACGGTGTTCGGGTACGGTGGGGGAGTTTTGTCTGAAGAGTCCAATTGGTGACGACTGAATCGGACGAGGTCTTTCCTATCGGATCGGATCCCGGTGTGCGTTAATTGTAGGCTCGCTTCTTCTCTCTCCCTTTCCTTTTTCATTTTATTATAGTGATATTCGTGTGAGACGTCGAGTTGGGTCGAATAAGATGTCATATAAGATTATTTGAATTATTATAAAATTATAAAATTTGTATTTGAATTTAATATGACTGTAAATAAAATTGAGTTTGAGCATCGGGCCATTTTTCCGCACATATTATGTTATTTTCTATCAAGTGGTTGAGTTTCGATCGAATCTCAAAACTTATTTACTTATTTTTGACCATGTAATAATACGTAACTTGCTTAATACTTTCAAATACTATGTTGCTCTTATAATTTAAAATTTTAATATACATACGACAAAGGATAAAATTAAATATTTGACCTACTCTACAAATACAATTATACTTGAATAAACAAATTGTTATTTCTTTTAAAAATTCTGAACGAGAGGATATCATGACTCGATAAATTTGTGCGGATAGTTTTAATCATGAGTCACACAAGCACTACAAAACTCCAAATAAAAATAGAAAAGTCACAATTTGTGATAGTTTGGAATTGAACCCAATAGCTCACACACAGGGACGGACTTAGGGAGCTGGTGGGTCCGCCCCTACTTAACTTTGAGAAATTCATTTTTTTCACCCTTAATTTTTTGATATTTGGAATTTTGACCCCACACAAAAAAAAATAGGTTAAAATTTTTGGCTCCGTTTCTGCTCTTATATGTAAGTGAAAGTTGATACCACTAGGTTAACAAATACTGGGTTAAACAAAGTGATATTGTCATTGATTAAATGTAGTATTTACTTTTTAAATAAATCAGGCTTGATATAAGATTATTATTAAGGGAGTGTATTAAAAAAAAGGCCCTAAAGGTCCATTATAGATTATCATAGGATGATTATGAACAATATTCCATGTTACTTTATACATATCAATACAATTATTCAGTTTGGGCTACACATTCAATGTTCTATTGGGTCAGCCCAAATAGGATGTGTTTGTTTTTGTTTCAAACTTGTTTTGGCCAAAACTCATTTGGTTTATGTTTTTTTGACCAAAAAAAATTCTTTTCCCATTTCTTGTTCTTTTAATTATTAAATTTAAGAAAGCTTTTTGGTGTTGTATGGTTAGGTTTGGATGATTTTATATTGAAAACTCACCCAACTAGACATATGGGTAGACGGAAAGTTAATCTAATATCCGGCAATATTTATATCTTTAAATCAAGCAACTCAAGTAAGTGGTGTGTATTATATTTTAATTATAATTGCTCATAATATTACAATCATTTAAAACTTATTTTATTTTATATTTTTTAATCATTAACTAATTATAAACACAACTTTCCAGACAAAAACTTACGTGATTTGATTGCTATAATAACTTTTGTTTTTTTTTAAAATAAAATCAAACACATTCTCATCAAAGTACACAACTCTCAATAAACTTTTCACCCAAAAACCCCCAAAACCCCAAAATAGAAACAAACACAGCCATAAATAAATTTGTATCAAATTCGAACTAGTAACTAACCCTAAAAAAAATAAAAATTGTGATTTTAAATAATATTTTTATCACTTGTTAATTGAGGATAGGACCACTTGGTCCTTTTTATTCATGTCATTACATGTCATTATTTTGAAATCTAACAAAAATAGATAAAATCCACCTAAGCAAAATTTGTTGGGAATTGAAAAAATTCCCAAATTGAAGTTGCCACATGGCAAAATAAAAAAATTAAGGCAAAATTTGTCATTAATTCTCGAGTTTTTGATAAATACAGGACTAGTTTTGCCATCCAAAAAAAATGGGACCACAATTGCCAACCCCCTATAACTACGGGACTAATTTTGCAATTTTCTCAAAACTTTAATTAAGTACCCAGAGCTAAATTTGGTTCCATCATAGGTTGTTTTTGGGTTCACCTAGGTTTCTAGTATAGGATTTGATCGGACTCAACACAGCCCGACATGTATAGGTTCCTTTTTATTCATATCATTATTTTGAAATCTAACAAAAATAGATAAAATCCACCTAAGCAAAATTTGTTGGGGATTGAAAAAATTCCCAAATTGAAGTTGCCACGTGGCAAAATAAAAAAATTAAGGCGCAATTTGTCATAAATTCTTGAGTTTTTGATAAATACAGGACTAGTTTTGCCATCTGAAAAAAAGGGACCACAATTGTCAACCCCCTATAATTACGGAACTAATTTTGCAATTTTCTCAAAACTTTAATTAAGTACCCAGAGCTAAATTTGATTCCATCATAGGTTGTTTTTGGGTTCACCTAGGTTTTTTGTATAGAATTTGATCGGACTCAACATGTATAGGATCTTTTTTATTCATGTCATTATTTTGAAATCTAACAAAATAGATAAAATCCACCTAAGCAAATTTTGTTGGGAATTGAAAAAATTCCCAAATTGAAGTTGCCACGTGGCAAAATGAAAAAATTAAGGCGAAATTTGTCATAAATTCTAGAGTTTTTAATAAATACAAGACTAGTTTACCATCCGGAGAAAAAAGGACCACAATTGCCAATCCCTTATAACAACGGGACTAATTTTGCAATTTTCTCAAAACTTTAATTAGTACCCAGAGCTAAATTTGGTTCCATCATAGGTTGTTTTTTGGGTTCACCTAGGTTTCTTGTATAGGATTTGATCGGACTCAACACAACCCGACATGGAACCGATCCAGTTGGACTGACTCAAATTCAACAATTCAATCACCTTTGCATCACTCACCGGTTTGCTACCTCTACGTTGGACCATATATAGTTTAATCTCTTTTGTTCGAAGAGCCAATATAAATTGTTTCCATTGCCTCCAACTCCTAGCCAGTTCTACACATTTCACTTTAGGCTTCGTTTGGTTGCTTATAGGATTGAATGTAATAAAATTATGCTTGATAGTTATGATAGAAATGTAGAGATACATTGACAAAAAATTGTTTGATTGCATAGATAAATAAGACTGATATCCTAAGGATTTATTTTCATATTATTTGGTCAGCATTTTATATAAAGATGGATTCAATAGAAAAACCCTGAAATATTCTATTAATATTTTTGGATTACCAAAATTACCCATATTTTTTTTTTTACTTAATAGCAAGGCAAGAGAGATTTGGAATACCATATTCAACATATATGATATAACCAAAAGTCATCTTCTCACTTTTCACAAATCTAGAAAATAAAATACAATTTAACCTTTTATTCTTCAATCTTCCTCTTGCTTCATTTTAGGATGAAATCAATTTAAAAAATATTCATTATCTTCTCATGGAAAACACAATTTTATCTTTCAAAATTGATTCTTAACCCTAGAATATGATTGGAAAATAATTCTATCTATGGCTTATAAATCAAATTAAATCATCTTGAGTATCAATGTATCATATATAATATAATAAAATCGATGAATTATAAAAAATATATTTTACTTTGCATGAACATGGTTTAATACATGTACAGGGTAAATTAGTAATTACCATGTCTAAAGAGGTTTGGATATAATCTCGTGATAATGGATACCACCTACCAGGTGGTATCCAGTATCCTAGAACAAGTGTGATAAAAAATCGGGTCTACTATGTATCATGGACCGAGCTTGTTGAACCAAAATAAAAATTAGAATTGATAATGATATATCACCTCTATAAACCCCAACAAACGAAGCCTAATGTACACATAAGGACATCACCATTGCATTAAGACTCAGACATGAGGTTATTATAGATACTAGCGAAGTTTCAAAGTCCTGAAGTAAACAATCATCTTTAGCAAGCGTTAATGAGATCCTTAATATAATTCACAAAGTGATCAATGAAATCGCAAGTGTAATTCACTCAACTTGTGAATTATACTTAGGTTCCATTGATTCAAAAGTGAGTTAGAAAGAAATAAAATAAAGGGGTAAAAACATTAACCTACCTAAACTTTTCGAGTTTTGACATTTTTTATACAAATTTTTTTTTTTTTACACTTTTTTATCTCTAACTTTTCGGATTTTACACTTTTTTATCTATTGACATATTCCAAATGAATAAACAAACTTTTTTTTATACTTTTTTATCCGAACTTTGTTTTTCTTTACACTTTTTTATCCAAACTTTATTTTTTTTTACATTTTTTTATCTCACCCCGCCACATATGTTGAAATTCCGTCGGAATATTCCGCCGGAATATGCCAATAGATAAAAAAAAAAGTGTAAAATCCATAAAATTGAAATAAAAAAAAAATTTATAAAAAAATGTCAAAACTGAAAAAATTCGGGTAGGTTAGTGTTTTTACCCTAAAATAAAAGCAAACATAACTTTTGCAATGAAAAATCATGCTTTCTCCGCCACCACCTATATTATGCAAATAAGTTCCTTGATATTAAAACTTAAACAGAGAAATAAGCAAATCGATTTAACAAGAAGTAGCAAAAACAATTTAGAATAAACGAGGTCTCAGCATGAAAGACACCAAGTGTACGTGCATCAACAACAATCAACATCCCTAAGCCGTCGTCCATGGACAATCGGACCTGTATTGGCTATTGGAGTTGGTGGCGATGGCTGCCCACCTCTAAGCCGTCGATCGTATCTGGGGATGGGCTTATCCTCACATGGATCTTGCATTGAAAGAGGTGTTCCATGCATTAGCAAGAATTCAAGGAACACAAGTAATATATCACTACTGCTTTCATATTTAAAACACTTATCACTTTGTATATCTATATATATATATATTATGTGTTGTAAGAGTTCTTCTCACTTGATCTCATATTTATTTCATTTCTGTTGGACTTATGAAAATGAGATATGTGAAATTGTCAATCAGACCTTTGAAATTTGTTTCCCCGGTGAAAGAAAAGATTAGAGAAGAAAAGGTCCAAGAATGCGTATGCCATTAATTTCCCATGACCTTCAGTCAAAAGCAAGAAGGTTCCTTTGCTTTTAAATAATGAATCATACGCGGTCGTTAAATAATTCATATATATAAATAATGTTTAATTTAAAAATTGTATATATTCAAAATAGTAATTTAACTATGAGAATTAATTGCACGTGAATCATATGCAGTCGTTAAATAATTCATATATATAAACAATGTTCAATTTAAAAATTGTACATATTCAAAATAGTAATTTAACTATGCGAATTATTGTTCAATAAACTATAATTATTTAAAAAATTAAATATTAATTGACCTTAAATAATAATCAACACATAGAAGAACAAAGTTTGTTGACAAATGGAACCTATATAAAATGCAAACAAATAAATTCTTATGTAAATTCATATTTCATTTGTTTATTCTCTTGTTTATTTTTAAGGATGAAGCACTCTTCTTTTTTCCCTCATTAACTTTTATATGAACTTGCAAATGTCTCATCATTATGGCTCAAAATTAGATTTTTATGTAGTTTTCTTGTTTCTTCTTTATCTGCTCTCCATATTCTTTAAATTTAACATAGCATGTTTGTTCTCGATAAGTTGACATAGATATACTTTCGCTTTTGTTTGATTCACTACTGTCAAATGTATCCTTTTTATTTGTAAAATTTAGTTTAGTTATGAAAAATACAGGAGAAGTAAAAATAATTATGCTGCATCATTGGTCCAACTTTGAGTAGAAATTAGCAAGGCAATAATTAATGTGTAATCCATTATGAAAGTGTACTAATTATATATCAATAAAAAATCAATTTTGAAGTACATATTTCAAACAATCTATAACATGATCATATATGTCCATCATGTAGTTGTACTAACAATTAACAAAATATCAATTTTGAAGGTCAAATTTTCAAACAATCTAATAACTAATATATCCTCACTACTTGTTAAGTATTTCTTTTTTACCCCATATTTCTATCCAATTATATTCATCGGCAATAAAGTATATACTCTCACTACTTGTTAAATATTTTATTCTTATCCACACATTCGATCCATATATTATATATCAGTAAAGAAAATTAATATTTGTTCAACTTGCATTATAGTACACGTAGCTAATATTGATTATCTGACATAATTTTATTATTTTTATAATATGTGCTTGTATGTACAATGTGTACGTCATACTATAAATATGAATACAATTTATAGTAAAAAAATAGTAACATTAATACAAGTGCACTAACAACTACAAAATATAAACTTTGAAGTTCAGGTTTTCAACCAATCTAATAACTAATATACCATCAGTAATTGTTAAGTATTTTTCTTCTTACCCACATATCTCTATCCATATATTATTTATCGATAAAAAATTTAATATACTCTCGCTATTTGTTAAGTATTTCAATATTACCAACACATTTCTATCCAATATATTATATATCGGATAAGTATTTACTCCTCTTGCACAATACATGTATATATTGCTAATACTGATTTCCTGAAATATTTTTATTACTTTTGTAATATGTGTTTGTATATACCATATGTATGTCATATTATAATATGAATACATATTTATAGTATAAAAATAGTAATTTTCAAAATATAATTAATAGTATCGTATTTTTGATTTCTATTAAATGTCTTGTGATGTTTGATGCAATATATGTAATATAACCCAATTACACGCAATAATTAGTATATGTCAATAAAAAATTAGTATATGTTAATATTTGTTATAATATTATATTTCTTTTCGTAGATATATACACAAATGTTTCAAGAATTATACGTTAATAGTGACACATATTTTTGGTCATGATATACTAAAAATAGCTAATAAGTACTCCTTTTTGCCAAATGTGCTTAACATCTTATATGTTGTAGAAACTTATTTTATCCAAACACTTTACATGCTTATTTTATATAAGATGAAGTTTATAAGCTCCAAAATTATCTTTTAAGATTAAGGGTTTATCAGCTAATAACCTTATCCAAACACTCTCCATGTAGTAAATGATATAAGATAAATATTCTGCACATTTACCATTAATACACAATAAAAAATTATGAAGAGTTAATGGGTCTAATTAACAAAATATGAAATTAAGTTAATCCCTAAAGAATAAAAGATTAAAAGAGCAAAATAAATGATGTGTATTATTAAAATATTAGTAAAAGTTTTGTGTAAACACACTTTCAAATTTGAATTAGACCTTTTATTCGGATTTTGTGTTTCATCTCGTATTCCAAATCATATATGAATGTCACATATTTATATTTTTTTTCTTAAATTATATACACAAGGATTAGGATGAATTACACTTGCTTTGCGCCTGTTTGATGGAATGGAGCACAAAATGACATACAAGTCTAAATAAATGATTCAAATATTCAAGAATATATCATTAGATATGTGTATATATGCTCTATAATATATTAACGTATTAATTATAAGTTTTCTTATTTTTATTTTTTTATTATGATACACAATTCTCTTGATAAACTAATTATTATATAATTAATTAAAAATTAAAATAGAAATAATGAACAACTACTTAATTTTAATTTAGACGAAGATCAATAAAATGTTCAAACATGTGTTTAATAATCTTTAGAATGGCTGGTTGTGACAAGTCTACTAAGATTACTTTTAGCTAATTTAGTAAACAAATTTTGTACATTGTTTTAGATCAAATCTCTTACAACTTGCTTCCACCCATTAGATTAGCTATTTATTGATCAGATTTTGTACATTGTTTTAGATCAGATCTTTTACAATTTACTTCCACCCATTAGATATTGCGGCATGTTGGTGTCCTGCCTAATGATTAATAATATAGTCCATATTTTTAGTTTCGAAGTTTTACTTATAAATTGTTGACATTCATGTACATACAATAACAGAGGAATTTGAAGAAGAAGAAAAGAAAAAGCAAACTAAGCTTTCTTTAATTTTCTTCTTTTCTTTTGATGAATAAATTACAGTGTTTTATATAATTTTACATTTGATTATTGTCTATATATAATTCATTTGAAGAACTCTCTATATATAATTTTCTTGTATAGTCATTATGCAACTACATATGTATTTTCATTATAGAGTCCTAATATAAATATACATCTTATTATTGTAGATACAAACAACTTATTTTTATTATTTATTATTTGACTCTTTTGCCATTAAAAAAAATGAATTATATAGAAATATATTAGTTTCATCTAAAGTTTCAAGAAACCACTCATATTTTTATAGTAGAAATAGATAATAATATAATATAATATAATATAATTAATTATTAATTTATTTAATTAATCTGTTATAAAAGTATGAATGCTAGAAAATGATTTACATTTCTTAATTTTTTTGGGAAGACTAAAATAACCTTATGTTAAATTTATATTAGGAAAAATGTAAGGTTAATTAAGTATATATAAGTTGATTGCATTTAACTTAACCTAGATTTCTGATAAAAGTACGGACAAGGAAATTATTTACGATTCTTTACTTTTTGTCCACAAATCTGCAAATAGCAAATTGTCCACATTGCCCCCAAAGAGCCTGTAGTGTACGTATACGCAATTACGCATAATGAAAACGAAAGCAGGAAAAGATGCAATTTACTGTCCTTTTCAATTTAGCTTTCCACAAATTCAATGTACAAAGTCCAAAAGGTTGAGGAAATCAAAGTAAGACGTCATTCATGAAGTGGCACCCAAAGATATTTTAAGTATTTTATTTTCTAAATAAAAGGTTAAATCGGATGAAATGGATAATTATCCGGATGAAATGAATCTACTTGTGACATATAATGTTTCTTCTGTTAAAGTTTATTGGAATCATATAATTGGATTTAGTGTAACAAAAAAAAATAGTTTAATTTAATCACCGCGATCTCAAAAGAAATAAGTCTTAGTACTCACTCGATCATATATTATAAATCGACTACTGTCAACTCATAATACAATCATTAACAGCCACAAAATGTTCATTCCGTCAAAACTCGTTTAGATCACATAATCTAACTTAGTCACCACATCTTCATTAACACAATAAATCTATCACCACCAACTCATTCACATAAAATGACTAATTCTGTATGCTAATTAAGTGAAGTTCGAGTTCTATGATTAGAGAACCTCTAAGTCTGTGCGTGGTGGTATATTTTAAATGGCTTGAATATTTAATGAGTAACAAAGTATAATAATATATAGTGGTTGGACAAATTAGAATAGTCAGAAAGTGCTTGTGTAAAACTATGGTCCATAAACATCTATATCAGAATCGTTTGGACTTGTGAAGGCATGAGATTAGACAATAATACACTCAAGGAGTAATGTCAAGAAAGGACAAATTTGACATTAAAGTTTAACTCACACCTAACAACCTATGATACACAGATACGGATACAAAGATACGAGTACAACACGATATGTATATGAAATACGACAAATCTCAAAATTTTATGATACGATACGCCGATGATACGTCTATATATATGCATGTATAATATATAAAAATAAATTTGATTCCAGAAATTCATTGATATAAAAAAAAATTTGTCTAGTTTTGTAAATTTCTTTGTCATTTATTTAATTTTTGTGTTAATTTTTAACAAAAGACCAAAAATATTATCTATTTTCCTATTTTAATCCAAAAAGTATTATATAATATTAAACAAATATTCTATCAGGTATCCAAAAAACATATCGGATAATTCAAAATTTGTGTCGGATACGGTATTCAGAATTTTTTCTTTTATTTTTATTTTTGGACACTTCAAAAATGAACTGGACACGGTATCATGGAGTATCCTTGCCGAATACGAATACGATATTACGCGAGATCGATTTTAGGAGTATTTGTGTATCATAGCTAACAACATGTAGCAGCAAAATAAAGTAGTTTTGTACCTCCACCCACCCCCACCCAAAAGTGGGATGGGGTGGGGCGAGGGGGGTGGGAATGTTAATCAAACCCAATATTTATTTTGCTTATATGGAGCCATGGATTCTTCATCTTGTCACATTAGATAGTGTTTTATCAAAAAAAAAAACATTAGATAGTGTAATTTAATTATTATTTTCATGACCTTTTTGTTATAGGGTTATATAGAAACATGAGAACAATTCCTCGAATCTATGATCTAAACTTGAAATCTTTTCTAATTGTTATGACATGCACAATGATGGAATGATCATTTTAGAGGGTTCAGAAGCAAATTTCTAATTTTGATCCCACAAGATCTCGTGATTCTAATTTTAGTACCATAGTTTACGAAATTCTAAAAAAAGTTCCAAAATATTTCACTTTTTCCAAAGTTGGTCCCAATTTAACCTAAATTAGTCCCACAAGATTTTTTCCATTAATTTTACACGAAATCTAGCGCGTGCACGTCACCTCCCCGTTAAATTCTTGGGCTCAAATTGAAGTGTCTAATTTTAGTCCCATAGGATCTCGTAATTTTAGTTTTAGTCCCACAGTTTACGGAATGTCCCAAAATATTTCACCCTTGTTAGAACTCATGATCATTATTCATTCTTAACGAAATGGTTGTAGTTTTAGAACTTCTGTTCACTCAGTAACTAGACGCTAGACATTAGTCGCTGTTGTACACCTTTGTTTCTTTCTATGATGCATGGACACTTTGAAAAATCAACTCGTACAGTGTCGGACACGCCCCGTGTCCGTGTTCAGCTATTGAGATAAATGAAAAAAACATGTGAAGTCGTGTCCGACATGTCTGTGTACTAATATTTTTAAGAATTGACGTGTCCCGTGTCCGTACCCATGCGTCATAGGTTTTTTTCAAATTAGCTTGAAATTTATTTGAGGTTAATCTACCAACCATTTAATCAAATATCTCAAAAATCGATGGTCAAGATTAAATTTTAGATATTTATTAATCAAAATAATACTAACCATAGATCTTGATAAAGATCAATGGCTCATATTTAACACCATACGTTATATATATATTTGATGCGCATAAATTTCGCAACATGTATGTTTTGAATCTCTCCTTTCCCCTTCACAAACGTAATCCATTGGGTATTTATCTTTCCTCCTTCCAAAATACAATTATAAGTTTGGAGGATGTGGGCCATAACTCGACCTATACAGTAGTATACTAATTTAAGGACTAAATGCACAAATAAGCCAAATGGTCTAATCACAATCTAAGTTAATATTAGGCTCATACTTTTGTGGGGTTTGTCATAAGATGGTGAGCCCAAATACTTTGAGACCAAGTTTGGAAAAAGTGAAATATTTTGGAACCTTTTTTAGAATTTCGTAAACTGTGGGACTAAAACTAGAATCACGAGATCCTATGAGTATAAAATTAGACACTTCAATTTGAGCCCAAGGATTTAACGGGGAGGTGACGTGCACGCGCTATTCCGTGTAAAATTAATGGAAAAAATCTTGTGGGACTAATTTTAGGTTAAATTTGGACTAAGTTTGGAAAAAATAAAATATTTTGGGACTTTTTTTAGAATTTCGTAAACTGTGGGACTAAAACTAGAATCACGAGATTCCATGAGACTAAAATTAAAATTTTGCCGTTTGTTTCACAATTTTAAGTTATGATTATGATAATAAATATGACTGTTTGTTTCACAATTTAAAGTTAGGATTATGATTATAATGATTAATTTATCTATATCCTGTCAGAATTAATGCAAAAACCTCTCTCAATAAATTTTCCTGTATATGCATGGGCTCTGACCTAAAATACATATTTAAGTTAACTTAAGCTCTTTTCACTCAGTCAACCTCTTTATAAAATAAATTCGTATTCACTAATTAGCGAAGAAGAAAATCCATAAAAATTTTACAGTCATTCTTTTATAATTAGTTTGCCAAAATACTGACTCAATCTAAGTCACCTTCTTTGGCACGCATAAAATGAGATTGTAAATCGTTGAATGATATAAGATTATACCATTATTTAACTTAATGACAATATCAGGTACAAAACTAAAAATACACATACCTCAATAGTACTACAAAAGCAATCCAAATTCTATACAATCGTGGCGGAGTGAACTAATATGATATCCTATAATTTGGTGAAAGGATTAATGACGAAAGGGACAAATTGACAATTTGACATCCAAGCCTAAAACGATAATTAGGCTTCAAATTCGGAAAATTCTAAAATAAATCAAGTTCAATAAAATCGATCGTAATAAATATCATTGGATGCAGGTGATTTAAATTGTTTTTACTATCTTTCCCTTACATCTATTGGTGTATGTTGTAGGGGTGTTCACAGATCGACCGAACCGTGCCAGAATTGAAATTTCGGTCCGGACCGAAAATTTCGGTTCGATTTTTTTTTTGCAAATTTCGGTTTTTCGTTTCGGTTCGGTCGGTTAACCGAAAAATCGAATTTTTAATTTTTTATGTGGTATAATATAGACCAAAAACTATAAAGAATGTGTTTCCTAGTGACAATTATAGGAAAATTAATTAAAATTAGTCATAATTAAATTTTAATTATTTATTTATATTTAATTAATTAATTTATTTATTCCGAAATATCAAACCGAACCAGTTCACTTTTTAATTTCATTATGTTAATTTTAGTTGATCGTGCTAAACATAATTATAAATGTATGCAAAGAAAAAGTGAACAACAATAATAAAAAAACAGTAGCTAGTGAGATTTTTAAAAAAACAATACCAAATTTTATTTTTTTTTTGTTTTCACCAAACCGAACAAAAATCGATCGAATCGATCGATTTTTTAACCGAACCAAACCGATCCTGTTCGGTTTGATTTTCTATTCAAAATTCCGGTCCGATTCGATTGAAAAACCGACCTATGTTGCACTGGCCCTATTAGAGACACATTACAATTACTTAATTTACCCCAAGCCCCAAATTTCTTGGCAATAAAAGCAAACACATCGTTGCACGATATCCAAAACAGCACCACAGTTGAATGCCACGTGTCATTATCTCATTGGTTATTGCCCACCAATCATCATATTTGCCTACCCAATATAACGGAGCTCTCTCACCCAAGAGGAAAATATCTCTCCACTCTCCTCTCTCTCTCTCTCTTCAATGGCTCCCTTCTCTCTCCTCCTCTGTCTCTCTCTCTTATCCTCTGCGCTCGCGTCCACGGAGTCCTTCGTGGACAAAGCATCCTCCGATCCTCTGATCAGGCAGGTCGTATCGGACGGGTCAGAAGCCGTCGACCACCTCTTGCACGCCGACCACCATTTCTCGCTGTTCAAAGCCAAGTACGGGAAGACGTACGCCGATCAGGAGGAGCACGATTACAGATTCTCGGTCTTCAAGGCTAACCTGCGCCGCGCGAAGCGCCACCAGCTGCTCGATCCCTCCGCCGTCCACGGCGTCACCAAATTCTCCGACCTGACTGCTGACGAGTTCGAGAAGACCTTCTTGGGGCTCCACAAGCAGCGCCTCAAGCTGCCGGCGGACGCGCACGAGGCGCCGGTGCTGCCGACTAACGATCTGCCGACGGATTTTGACTGGAGAGAGAAAGGAGCCGTTACCGCCGTTAAAGATCAGGTTTACTTTCTTTGCTTATTATTCTCACTTTTCGTGTGGAGTAGGAGTAGAGTAATACTTGTACCGAAAATCAGAGGAGGAAATGGAGTGATATCATTGATTAGTTCATGAACGTTCAATTTTTGATCGATGATAATTATGGGTATAAACAAGTCAAGTCGAGCCGAATAAATTGTTGTTCAAGCTTTTTTGAATTCCAAGTCGAGTTTCAAAATTTGTATTTGAGATTGTTTGATAGTTGGTCGGGCCTAAAACGAGTCGAGTCGAGCTCGAGTAGCTTTGACTTTTTTGTTAATGTTTTTATTAATTTTTACTAATTGAGCCCCGATAAAGCCGAACTTCAAAACTTGTCGGACACAAAAGGTTGTTCAGGCTTTATTTGAAACGTTAACGAACTGAGCTTAGACGAGCTAGCATGTACATAGAGAGTTTGTTTCCTTGTTAGTCTAAGTTAGATGAGGATTTAATCAAGGATCTGGTGCCGTCTTTGTATTATTGATAAAATTACGTTATATTTGGTTCTTCAAATTTGTCTTGTTAATTGATTTTGAAGGATTATTTTCCAAGTTAGTTTATTTGTAGATTTTGGAAAGATCAATATGGATGTAATTATTGCACAGTTCACATCAAACAATGTGAGGTGCTGAGTTCTAGGACCCTGAATATGATATTTTGAACTATTGAATGAATGAGTATTGTTGCTCACCAAACATCCTAAATTTCACATATTTGAAAAAACATGTTGACATATTTGAAGAATGGTTAAGCCAAGATTCCTGTATCTCCATCATGAAGTTTACATGGGTGAACCTGCTGTTTATTTATGATTTTTTGATTGTTGGGTTGTGACAGGGGTCTTGTGGGTCATGCTGGTCATTTAGTACAACTGGGGCGCTCGAAGGAGCTCACTATCTGGCGACTGGGGAGCTCGTGAGCCTCAGCGAACAGCAGCTTGTGGATTGTGATCATGAGGTTTGTATTATTTAGCTTTGGAATATAAATGTAAATGCATTAAAAGTAGAGGGAAATAAATTACGGTTGTCAATGCGGAAACTAATTGAGAAATGTTCATCGATGGCTTGTAGCATGCTGCAAGAGGTCTTTAATTTGTCACATCTTAACTTTATCTGTTGTTTAGCATGTTCCCGTTTATTGCTTCTTTTAGTTGCCATATTTAAGCAAATTGGGCTAAGATTTTTCGTACTTATGATAGATACCTCACATATAAGTTACCTATGAATGTTATAAACATGATTTTGTAAATTGTTTAGTTTTTCGCAATCTGTCCTTTTATTAGGTTACAAGTCTTCATAATTTCCGAATCTTTCCTCTATTTTTCATAAAATGATTTTACGATTTGACATCGTCTTCACCATAATAAGTAAGTCATCATTGATTCCACATTAAACATCTGGTGAGATTTCATCCTTTTCCACCCTGCAAAGGCTTGGCTAAAATCTTTCTTTGCCTGCATCATATGTGCTTTCTTTGCCTGCATCATTTGCGAATGACTATACAATAAAGTAAGTGAAGGAAATAATAATCTCCACAGCCTGCTAAGACGTATGTTCAGAACAATATCTGAGGTTATACATAGTTATCATGTGGTATACATCCATCCGAGGATGGTTTGGCATGTTGAAGTAATAGGAACTCTTTATTGATTAATTACGTTAATGTTGAATTATTGAGTTTCCTAAATCCTAAATAACAAACAATTTCAAATAAAAGCATTCTATAATTTATAACGACGAAATTTAGTTAGCTTTGTTCTTCAAATACAAATTTCTATCATTGCTACACCATGACCAATTGTGAGTTTATACTTACATATATATGCATTGTTTCATTCAAAGAGTGGTCAATTATTTCAATGTGCTCTAAGTAAAAGCTTCGTCTCTTTCTTTGCAGTGCGATCCAGAGGAATACGGTTCCTGTGATGCAGGGTGTGATGGTGGATTGATGAACAATGCTTTTGAATACACACTCAAGGTTGGTGGACTGCAAAGAGAGAAAGATTATCCATACACTGGAGCCAATGGTGTCTGCAAATTCGATAAGAGCAAAGTTGTTGCATCAGTATCAAACTTCAGCGTGGTTTCCCTTGACGACGATCAAATTGCTGCAAATCTTGTTAAGCATGGCCCTCTTGCAGGTATAATCCGATCCATAAGAACATAGTTACTTCTTTCTTGGGTCAAAAATTGATCGAAACTAAATGATATCATTTTACTTCTGTGTTCTCCAGTGGGAATCAATGCAGCTTGGATGCAAACATACATGAAAGGCGTTTCGTGCCCATATATTTGTGCGAAATCAAATTTGGATCACGGTGTTCTCTTAGTGGGATATGGTGCTGCTGGCTACGCTCCCATTCGTTTGAAGGAAAAGCCTTATTGGATAGTGAAGAATTCGTGGGGAGAAAACTGGGGAGAGGAGGGGTATTATAAGATTTGCAGGGGGCATAATGTGTGTGGGGTGGAGTCTATGGTCTCCACTGTTAATGCAGCAATCCACACTACTTCAGAGTAATCCGTTAATGACGATTATTTATTTAAAACGTCGTCTTAAGCTGAAGTATATGTGTAGGCCTTGTGTAAGTAGAGGAAGTGCTTCCATATGTATTTTTCGATTCGCAGTTGCAGCAGCTTCATGAAGATCTTGTTGTAAAATATTCTAAATTAGGTGAACTTGGAATTTGTTGCCTGTAACTTGACATATTAAGACATGCATAATGTTATGGTTTTAGATGCATTAATTAATGTATTTTCCCTTATAAATTATGGTGTCTTTACTACTAAAAACAAGTTAATTTGAAAACCGTTAATATCTTGTTCTTAAAAAAACCCTAATATCTTATTATTGGATCTTAATAGAAAACCTATACTATTGACACTCTACTGGCATTTTCAGATAATATGGGTCCTAAATATAATATCCAAAACCGCTATATACACCCTACCCTGTATATAATTCTACTAATCTCATACTGTATTTTCTGCCAAAATGTATGCAAAAAGTCTTTGCACAAGTATGAATAAAGCCATTTTTTGTTGAGTTTCTGTCTTAAGTTTCCAATGTAGACTTTTACACGGTCATCATTCACCAAATTAAAACCAAATAAAAAATGACTTTTCCTAATTCAGTAAATTAATAAGCCAAATATATATGTGAAGAAGATGCTGTCAAATACTTAATCAAGAGAAAGTTATGGGTAATTAATTAATAATATTCCAAAGGAAATAGAGAAAAACTTTGCAAGTTGTGTCAATGGAGTTGGAGTCAATATAAATTGCACCAACCAATGATTCGACCACATCTGCGAGTGCTTTCGGTGCATCAATTAATTCTGAAGAATGCAAAGGATAATTCACAATTGCCTCTTCAAATTCTTTAATCTGTTCAATCAAATAATATTAAACCCTCCATCATGGAGAATTAATGTAAAAAAATGCAAATAAAAATAAGGGAGATGACAAAATTGCATTTTTTTGGTCCTATTCTATGACTGTGAGCACATTTGGTCCCGAGCTTAATGATTCTGCATAATAGTTGCACATTTACAATTTTCAAAAGGAATTGAACATGTGAGTTAATCAATCTGATTTAATGATAGAAACTCACCTCAAAGGGACATTTAGACTTCAAAAAATGTTTTTAATTTCTCACATGACTTTTTTATTTTCCATTTAATGATAGTCACCTTACGATATGTGCATCTATAATAAAGTGAATTAACGGTCACATGGATCTATAATCATCATAATTATAATTAATAGAATTAACGGTCCCGTCACCTAATAATCACCAGAATTAACTGTCACCTGCATCTATAACCGACAAAATCATCGGTCACCTGCATCTATAATCAACATAATTATATTTAATAGAATTAACGGTACGTCACCTAATAGTCACCAGAATTAACGGTCACCTGCATGCATCTTTAATCAACGGTCACCCAACACCCACCCGATCAATTAAGCAAAGCCCATAAAACCCTAGACCAAAAATACCCACTTATCTATCCAACGGGGCCAAAAATGCAATTTTAGTCAAAGAGAAAGAAAAGAAGAACAATTGCAATTACTTGTCCACCAAGAAGAGGCTTCTTGTGACGTAGAAACCTGTGCAACTCATACTTCAACGCCACATGTGCCAGCTTCTCGTTGTCCACGTTGGCGGCTTGGAGCTTCGTTAGTTGACCCGGCGGCAGATCCGGGTACTTCATGAAATGCTCTTTCGCCATGAAAAATCTTAGAACTGCATCTCCCATGTACTCCAGCCTCTCGTACGACGCCGTCTAGGTAAGAGTAATGCGTAAAAGCTTGTCGCAGCAAATTAGGGTTTCTGAATTCATACCCCATAATTTCCTTTATTTTTTCAACCAAATTATTATTCCATGATTTTTTGTCCAATTTTTCTTGAACATTGATGTGGGCCAAAAGATGTATAGGGGCATTGTGGTAATTTGGCGTGTCACCTGCTCGGGTCGGGACGTCTCCCGCGGATCAGAGTCCGCGGTTAATGTATTAGTCAAGTCCAAAAGGGCTGGCTACCCAATAAGAATATTAGGGTTATTTATTTAGCTTAAACATAGTAATAACAATAAGTTAAGCCTATTGGGCTCCTGGCAAAGTAGGATCCAATAGCCCATAGCCCATAGCCCATAGCCAGCTCCATATAAATACCTCAAAAGAGCTGGGAAACGATAATTATCTACTCCCCCAGTGAAAAACACACTGGCTAGAGAGAGCAACCTCATTAACGAACTATGAATCGACTTGATCCCACATTGATTGGGTACGTAGGCAGCTCAAAGTTACCGAGTGTAGTTTATACCAAAATCCAACTCTAACCTAGTTTGTCGTGAGTTGGATCGGTTCCTCCACCCCACGCAGTCGAACACGTGACAATCATACTCTGACAATTTTTAGCATCATCAAATTGGCGTCGTCTGTGGGAACAACGTTCCAGCCACTGAGCATGCAAACTAGGTCGCAAGCTAGAACTACTAGAGATAGGATGACGAACAACGGTCAGCCAGCCATGGCCAATGAAGCTCTGAACCACGCTCCCGAGCACCAGACGGACACTCACGTGGGTGGAGACAATCCTCCAAATGTTTCGCCCCACGGTGAGACTTCTATTGCTCCTCCCCCGGAGAACGAGCCAGAACTGCCGCCTGTAAGCCCCACGGTGATCCCACCCCCTGCTTCCAGGGTGTTCAAAATCACCCAAGAGGCGTTACTAGCTCTGGTCGAAGATGCCTCTGTTCGTGCGACCACAAGGGCGGTACAACAATACGCCCGAGAACACCCATCGCGAGCATCAGTTGGCAGGGGACAAGACCCCCAACCAAGAGACAATCAAGAGGATCCTCCACTTCCGGAGGAAGGGCCGCAAATTTTGGCCCCCCCAACTAATCGTCAGGGTCCGGAGCCTCGCGAGAAGAATCTCCAGCACAGAGGAGCGCCCGACCAATCTTCCCGCCAAGGTCATGAATCTATGACCCCCTGTGGGATTGGTTTGAGGTGGTCCAATTCACCCGTCAATAGGGCGGTTGGAGAGAGGGAGGAAAACAGCGTGGTCTCCCCACATGAGAGGCCTCCTAGAGGAAGGGATAGAAAGATCACTTCCCCTAGGTCCCCTCGTCGGGGGCAAGATTCTCTGGCCCCTGATAAGACATTGTCGAGGCGGGATAGACATCGCTAGCCCGCCCATCGCCCCACCGCAAGCACGGGGAACGCCAGGCGATACGAGGATATGCAATTGGTACCAATGGCTGTGGCTCCGCCAAGAAGAAGTCCTTTCTGCACTGCGATTCTGGCAGAATCGCTGCCACCCTGGTTGAAGATACCCCACCTGAGTGAGTATGAAGGAGCGGGAGACGCCCAGGAGCATATTGATAAGTTTAATGCGAAGGCGGATATGTACGACATCAGCGACGCTGCTTACTACAAGATCTTTCGAACCACCCATTCGGGAAGGACCCTGAGCTGGTTCAACCGACTGTCCGCTAGGACCATCACCGGCTTTGAGCAGTTGGCAGAGCAATTTCTTAACCATTTTTCCATGAATAAGAAATATCCTAAAACAACATCTTTCCTATTCACGTTGGTTCAAAGGGAGGAGGATTCTTTGAGAGAGTATGTGCAACGCTTCTCCAATGCGGTGTCGAAAGTGCCGCATGTCAATCCTGAGCTGTTATCTGGAATTATACAGAGGAATCTGCGCAACGGTAGGTTCAAGGAGTCGATCGCTGGAAAGCCCCCGTCGACCATGGAGGAACTATTGGCAAGAGCGGAGAAGTACATAAGGATCGAAAAGACAGTCGGCCCCATCAAGAATGAGGGCGGTGGCAACAAGAGAAAGGTTAGGGACGAAGACAAAGTGCCCGAGGCAAAGTAAAGGAAGCCTATGCCCCCTTCGGAGTTTGAGAAGTATACTCCTCTCACCCTTTCAAGAGAGCGAGTACTAGCTATTGGCGAGCAACAAGGAATAGTCTCCTGGCCTAGGAAGATGAGGAATAGCCCCAACAACCTCAAGTCCAACAAGTATTGCAGATTTCACAGAGACAAGGGCCACACGACTGAGGAGTGCCACCACTTGCAAGTTGAGATAGATAAATTGATCAAGAGAGGCTATCTGCAAGAAGTAGTTGCCCCATCTGAAGTAACCATTCAAACTCCCCAAAGACCGAGGGGCAAGAATAAAGGTAAAAGCGGTCTCCTGGCAGCAAACTCTGAAATAGAAAATCCCCCAGTAAATGGGTCATAGGGGTGATTTTAGGTGGCTCGACAGGGGGGGACTCGGCCAATGCAAGGAAGGCCTCATTGAGGGCATCCATGGGGCTGCACGCATTAGGCTCCCCACATAGGGGACAGGTGAATCAAATAGGAACCAACTTCCAAATCATCAAGTTTGGGCAACAGGATCTGGGAGAAGGCATCCCATCTGTGAATGATGCTTTGGTGATATCCGCGACCATCTCAAATTTTTGGGTAAAGAAAGTGCTCATGGACAGTGGGAGCTCGGTCGACATAATTTTTTACAATGCCTTCACCCAGCTAGGGGTGGACAATGCTCAATTTCGTCCCGTCAACACTCCTCTAATGGGGTTCACTGGAGAAACAGTAGAGGCATTGGGGGAAGTATCACTCCCCATATCATTAGGCACATACCCCGCGCGCTCCACAAAGATGGTGGAATTTTTGGTGGTTAAGTCCCCCTCCACCTACAATGTTATCTTGGGGAGGCCGAACCTGAACCTGTTCCAAGTAGTGGTTTCGACTTATCACTTGAAGGTCAAATTCCCTACCGCTGTGGGCATTGGAGAAGCCACCGGAGACATCAAAACGGCCCGAGAATGCTACGCGAGTGCATTAAAAAAGCCAAAAAGGAAGTATGACAACAAAGATCCCAACAACAAAAGGAAACTAGCCTCCATCAACATTGTCTCGCTCCAAGAGACTCCCCCCTCTGCAGGGTCCAAGAACCCCCAAGGACTATCACTAGGCAGCTTCGCCCCACCATTTGAGCCTGGCATAATGGTAAGTGACTCCCAGGGTCCAGTTGATAGGTAAGCCCAGGGAGGTATTGAAAGGTAAAGCCCCACTCCATCCCGTTATTTACTTAAGAAACAATATCATGTTGGCTATGAGCCAAGTGTTGGAACTTATTTACGTTTTGAGGTGACTAAGAGCACCCGAGAACATTATATGCTTTGAGATAGCCACGGTCATCCCCTTTGGTTAGTTTTGGATGTTTGATGATCGACAATCTTTATTGAGGTCCTGGCGAGTACCCCCTTCTCTTCCTTTATAATGAATGTTACTTTGGCATGAAATCATGCAACCTTGATTAGGGGGTAAACCACTACCCTAGGTGATTATATGATGCCTAGAACAAGCGCCCCTCGGAGATATATCATTCGACAGAGGCCATCGCTTACTCTATCCTGACAGCTAGACACACATCCTAAATGATGAGTGCTGGCAACAATAGTGCCTATCGCATCCCCAATACTTAACCAAATTTGCTCGCAATGTATGGTAAGAATACTCACGACCCCTTTTTTGAGGTCAATATGGGTGACACCGGGAGAATCCCCCTAGCTAAAAAAGGCTCTGATAAGAGTCATTTTTACGTGTTTTTAAGTCCGTTGTGTTT
Organism: Buddleja alternifolia; assembly: GCA_019426215.1. NCBI lineage: Eukaryota > Viridiplantae > Streptophyta > Magnoliopsida > Lamiales > Scrophulariaceae > Buddleja > Buddleja alternifolia. The sequence goes on along the minus strand of WHWC01000331.1, from coordinate 23,780 downwards.
ATGTTTTAGGTTCATTTATCGCTTGATTCTTGCCACATTTGCGTTTAATCCGTGTGTGAAGTGATTTCAGGTTGTAAATGGATGCAAATGAAGAAAGGGCGGAAAAACAACGTATAAACCAAGTTTAGGCGAAGCTGTTTCGCACCCCCACGCCCAAACGCAGCCATAATCACGTCTGGGCGCCCAAACAAGCATGAAATAAGTTGGAGTTACGCAGATGGGCGCCTAGGCGTCTTTTCCTCACGCTTGGGAGTGATATCTGCCACATCTTCCACGTTTGAGCGCCATTTATGTATGTTTCAAGACCAAATTTGAGAACATTTTCTTCTAGAAAGTTGTATCTCTGTGTCTTAACTTCAATTGGGAACTTGAATCATTCAAATAGAGGGTCCATGGAGAAATTTATGAATAAAACACGATTACTGCGCTAAAAAGCAAGAAAACGGTTAAGTGTTCGCACTGTGGCGCCCAGGCGCCACTTTATCACGCCTAGGCGCCACCACCACCCTGCCTAGGTGCCATTATGCACGCCTGGGCACCCCGCAACTTATTCCCCAAGTCATTTGTGCCACGCAGGATGCGCCTGGGCGCCGATTCGTCCGCGCCTGGGCGCCGATATAACCGAATTTCAGTTCTATAAAGCTAAATTTTCAGCACATTAAAGGGGGTTCGAAATCTGGGTTTGTGGAGGCATTTTCTGGGTTTTGAGCCATCATTTCATCTTCTTTGAAGGGCAAGAGAGAGATAGAAGCTAAGGATTGAAGTTCTAAAGCAAGGATCCATCATCAAGCAATTGAGGGAGTTTTAATTGCTTGCATTTACATGTTTATTTCCATGAGTATATATATTGTATTAGATTTTCTTAAGGCCTTGATGAGAGGCTAAATTGTAGTACTAAGGCCATGTGAAGGCCTATTTTACAAATCAATATATGTGAAGTGAATTATCGTATTAATTCTCCTATTGCTTTGTGTGTTGATTTTGTGCTTTTATCACAATCATATGCTTGATCACCATATGCTTGCTATTGTGCCTATTCTATCCATTCGAAAGAACATAGGTTAGGGAGCATGTGCCTTAGTCATTTTATCACTCTTGAGATTGAATCTATAGTCCGTTTCTCTTTTGTTCTTCGCTTGCTTACTCGTTTTATTGCAATTTACTTTTTTCCATTTTCATTAATCATAAACTAGAATTCAAGTCCTTGTGGTTCGACAACCCGGACTTACCGTCCACACTTATTACTACACACGACTAGTATACTTGCTGCCAAAGCACGTTAGCTTCTAGCATGTCAGGCTCGTTTGAGGATGGGTCACCCCATAATCCCTTTAGCTAAATCGAGAGAGGCTGAGGACCTATAGAAGGTCTCCCCACTCCCACTAAGATTCTGGAACGAGATTATACATTAAATTACCGCCAAAGAGGCAAACGATTCCTCATAAGTAAGGAACGATACTCAAACCATTACACTAATTAAGAAAAAAGGGGAGTTATCACCACATTACTAAAACTAGGATGAGAACTCACCCCTCCCCCCCCCCCCCCATCATAGCAAGATTAGGGAGGCAACTCTCGAAAATATAACACCCCGGGCTGATCAAGACAAAAGCTCTTATCATAAACCCTCATCAAGTTTTCTTACTCCTAAATTTGACTTGCATATTAAGGATTAGGGGGGCATGGGGAATCATAGGGATAAGTGGTTGTCTAATGGCTAGCTTCTCACATACGTACACTGCTAAAAAAAAAAAAGGAAAAAATTAAAAGAGTATCAAAGCAAACACTCACGAAGCAGCAAGATATTATAGCAAGGTAGAACAAATAGTCTATCACGAATAAAAACGCCATCTGAGATAACCAAATCCCGAGGGGCCAGAGCATGAAAGGGGTTGCCGGCTAAGAAGACAACCGCAGCCTCACACATCGGCGCTGCCTTCCGCGTCTGCCTCACCATCACTACTGTCGGGGACATTCTCATCTCAAACACCCAGGTGAAGTCGTTGCCAGGGTACCGACCACTATCGCGGAGAGTCTTGTGGCACTTACGCACCGTCTTAATCATAAAGCCCCGAGCGAGCTTATATGCCCGTCGATTACACTCCTCAATGAAGACGGCACTCTTGCGAAACTTATCCACAGGAACTTATGGTTCTACTCAAGGATTACTTTTTGCTTCTTCTCCACATCTTCACACTTGAGACGGAGACAGTGAGACAGCTGGATAGCCTGGCAAGGAGAGGGAAGAAAACTTTATACAAGCAACCGAATATCCGTTACATAACAATACGAGTAAAATTCTTACCCGGCCGGTGCTTATACAGATCTCCTGATCAAGTCGCTCAACGGGTAGGAAGGATAAACGGGTCACATCGTAGTCCGTCATGGCCATCTTAGTCATGGACCAAGGGGTCACAGGGTCGGCAGCATCCCAAAAGGAGGTGATGTTGGGGTCTGCGTTAGCTCCCGGGCTAAACAAGTCGGTGCCAGGATCGTTGGAACTAGACATTACAGGGGAACGACCGCAGGCACGCTTTGACATAGGAGCCGGCGGTGCCTCGTCCAAAGAAGCCTCTCATTTGCTACGATTGGCTCGGGGAGACAAGTGAACAGAATCCCCATCAACATGATCATCTCCACATGTTTCTAGCACAACAGTGCCCGGGGGACTGGCCCGAGCGCCCCGCTAGGGACCATGAGTGCCCTTAGAACCCAAGTCTGCCATCAAAGTGTCAAAGTCCAAAGTGCAGGGGACGTGCACTGCCGAGGCAGAGGGCAAAGGGAAAACAACCCCGAAGGTGCCCTTCCGGGCAATGTGTGAGGGCTCCGGCAGGCTGGGCCCATCGATGGGGTCGGGGAAAACATGAGTAGCAGGATGATCGTTGGACCTCGCCTTACCGTCCCTAGACGCTCTCATACATGCACGAAACATACGAATCCACATAAGTACGAATGAAAGGAGGTGTAAAACCAATAAATGCCAGAAATTAAAAGCATGAATATACCCGCAGTATAGAACTGTTGAAGGTTAAAGTCGCTATCAAATAAACCTGCCTTGTTATACCGAGCTCTAAGCTGTCGATGCGCCCGGGAAACGTGATGAGAGGTAACACTCCCCGTCCAACACAAGGCGGTAGGTATACCCAAGTCAGCAATCGGGAAGTAAAAGAATTGCGTTTTCCAGTCACTCTTAGTCTTAGTGTTGTCTTTTAAAAACTTACAAGTTGGTAAGGGGAAAAAGTACACGAAAGACGTAGAGTTACTCATCTTAATCACGAACAGAGCCTGAAAAGCGCCTAAGCTAACGTCTAGGCCTAACTTGGAAAATCGAGAAACAAAACCTTCAAAGAAGGTGAAACAAATCGAGGTTAACTGACTGATGCAGATGTTGTAGTAAGCCAAGACTTCCCCAAAAACCTTGTGGTAGGGGATTATGAGCTTGGAGTGGAAATACTCGGCATAAAGGGTCACGTTCCCCTCCGGGGGATTTAATATCCGACAGTCCGGAATGGGAGCGAAGAACTCAAAATTCACCGCGGTGTCGTAAAAAAGAGTTAGATGTTTGATTTGGGAGATAGTGGAGTCATGAGTGTCAAAGGTGTGACCATTAGGAGAGGTCGAATCCTCCTCACCGGGGGAAGGTTGGCCCCGTCGCCCTATGAACATAAATAGACTCTATCAAAAACAAAGTATCTACAAGCAATTATCTAAAGTGCTAGCCCACACATTGAGAAGCTCTAATTCAAGGGCAAACTAAGCATCTCGCGGTTCAATCGCACAGTGAAGCGACCTCGGGGCGAGACAGCTTGACCCAAGCACCTCGCAGGCACCGCCTCTGGGAAGATATGCCTCGCGGTCAACCAACCGAGAGGCGCCAGCCCAGCGGTCCCCCGATCGCGAGGCACCAGCCTCGCGGCCAAGAGACCTCGAGGCACTGGCCTCACGGTCATACGACCACGAGGCGCTGGTCTCGTGGCTGTAACCCTAAGTTACCGCACCTCGCGGCAAGTGCTTAAGCGCCACAACCACGGGAGAGTCGTTAAACGCCCCCGGTGAATAGATCCTCGAGAACGTAAAATTCCTACATTCTAACATCTTGGGCATAGAAGAGAAAGGAACATTACGTAAGCATTACCTTGATCGCCTTGAGTCTTGCCCATGGTTGAAGGAAGGAAAGGAGACTCCTAGAGAGAGAAATTCTTGAGGAGAGGAAGTGAGTGAGGGAGAAGATGAATAAGAGGTAAGGGTGAGACCTACCTCCTTCCCCCACTTGAGTAAGAGGTAAGTGAGGTTCCTTTATGACCCACTATCCTTCAGGAATCAAAGTTAATTGGCCTTGCCTAAGCGGGATTATGTCTGCTCCCGAGTAGCTTCCGAACTCGGGAGCGGGGGGCATGTGATGTGGGCCAAAAGATGTATAGGGGCATTGTGGTAATTTGGCGCATCACCGGCTCGGGTCGGGGCATCTCCCGCGGATCAGAGTCTGCGGTTAATGTATTTGTCAAGCCCAAAAGGGCTGGTGACCCAATAAGAATACTAGGATTATTTATTTAGCTTAAACATAGTAATAACAATAAGTTAAGCCTATTAGGCTCCTGGCAAAGTAGGATCCAATAGCCCATAGCCAGCTACATATAAATACCTCAAAGGAGCTGGGATACGATCATTATCTACTCCCCCAGTGAAAAATACACTGGCTAGAGAGAGCAACCTCATTAACGAACTATGAATCGACTTGATCCCACATTGATTGAGTACGTAGGCAGCTCAAAGTCATCGAGTGCAGTCTATACCAAAATCCACCCCTAACCTAGTTTGTCGTGAGTTGGATCAGTTCCTCCACCCCACGTGGTCGAACACGTGACAATCATGCTCTGACAAAGTTACCGAGTGTAGTCTATACCAAAATCCACCTCTAACCTAGTTTGTCGTGAGTTGGATCGATTTCTCCACCCACGTGGTCGAACACGTGACAATCATACTCTGACGATTTTCAGCATCATCAAACATGTTGAGCGAATAACTTTTTAGAATCTGCACAACCTCACTTCCAGCCATCTCCATAGTAAACTGATTCACATACATCGATTCATTCAATTTTCCACAAATTCAACAATTCAAACTTGATCAAGCCGCAAAAAAACTTCATAAAATCCTAAATACAAACACACATACACATAGACATACACATAGGAGGAAATATTAACTTGGAGAGAGGATGGATCGTCGGCGCGTAGGGGATCGAGTGAGACGATAAATTTAGCGACGGGCGGCGCGTCGGTGGAGGAGGCCTGCCACGCCTTGGAGACTACCGGAGGACATTTCATAAACAAAATGGATCGGTCGGCTTTAGCAGTGTCGACAGCGGTGGTATCGTTGCAGTAGTCATCCTCCATTGATATATTTTCGACCGGTACGGTTCGGCTATTGTAATATGGGAGTTGATATTGACACTCCAAAAATTACTAGTGGAATTCCACTTTTTACTAATTTTAGAAAGAAATTTGTATTAAATAGTGGAGTGTCAATAACACTTTTGGAGTGTCAATATCATTTACCTTGTAATATTATATATATATATATATATATATTTGTAACGGTGTACGGGTGCGGTGGGAAATTTTATCTGAAGAGTCCACTTGGTGACTATTGAATCGGATGAGGTCTTTCCTATCGGATCGGATCTGGTTGTGGGTCAATTATATGCTCCATTCTTCTCCCTTTCTTTTCTTTTTTCATTTTAGAGTTTTTGAAAATACACCCCTGTGTTAGGTCGAAAACTTTAAAACTCCCCTCTATTAGGGGAGTGTTTGCAAACTCTACTGCTTCTAGAAAAGTGATTTTAAGTGAAAAATAAGCAGAATCACTTAAGAAGCAAAAGTGGGTAGTGTTTGCAAACAGAAGCTGAAAGTGGAAAAAAGTTGCAGGGAGTGTTTGCAAACAAAAGTGATTATCAATTAGCTTTTTTGCAGAAAGTACAATATTGCCCCTAAAATTATATAAAAATTATATTTTTTTTCACATTTACGTTCCTAATCTTCTTTTTAACAAAATATTCCTAAAAGCATATGTTTGTGAAATAATATTGATTACTTGGAACAAGTAGATTACAGAACGATAATAGCAAAATAATTAAACGAGTAATATCCCAACTAGTAAGATATAATTAACAATAGAGAAAAGAGTTACGTTTCTTTCAGGTTTCTGCTCCCCTGAAATTTAATCACAAGTTTTTTTTTAAAAAAAATTGACGGGGTTAATTTGGGAATATAGAAATATTGTCAAGGGTAGAATTGTCACTAAAAAATTATTATAATTGCAGTAATTTAAAAAGCACCAAAAAGCACCCCCTACCCAACTTGGGGCTTTTGGCTTCTAAGAGCTTAATTTTGGAGAATCAAAAGCAAAAGCTGAATTTTCAAACACTACAAAATTGCTTTTTTTAGCTAAAAGCTCAAAAACACTTTTATTTAGAGTTTGCAAACACTCCCTAGATCAATAAGCAAAAAAAAAAAAAAAAACTTTTCTATTAAAAACTAACGGAGGATGTGTGTCACACGCTGATTGTGCGTTCCTACATGATTTTGATCGTCTTTTCATACTATAGTGCAAGGAAAATTGACCTATATGCCCCTATTTAAATTATACATGTCTGAATAACTTTTTCTCACGTTATTTAAGATTTTCTTTAGCTCTCTTATAATTCGTCTCTTAAAGGTTTAAGAAATTCAATATTTGACCTCCTACACTAAAAATACAAACTATACTTGATAAACAAAGTAATATTTGTCATTGACTAATTGTAGTATTTTACTTTTTAAAATAAATCAGTTTTTTTTTAATTCTAGACGAAGGGGATACACTGAGCCGATAAACTCAGACCGATAGTTTTTTAATCATGGATCAAACCAAATAAGGACTCGACAAACTATAGTTTTTTAATTATGGGTCAGACCATTCTTATAGCAATATTATAGGCTAACATAATTCACACCATTCTGTACCTATTAGATTTCATACAAGATCATAAACATAAAAGAATTCATCTTATTGAGAATAACTTGGAATTACAAGAGAGGTTTACTGATATGAAAACTTTACACAAGAAAGGAAATGCTACTCTATTTATAGAAAGCCTCCAACTATGAGGAGGATCTTACCACCACCCTTTGCTCTCTCGAGAAAAGCCATTCCGTGATCCGCCACAAGGCGCTTGACTTCAAAGATGTGGATTAATACAAGTAAAACGCATATTGCATCATATAAAGTTGGATTTCTGGCACTTTCCACTTTAAAAAATTAAAACACACACTTTGCATCTTCACTTTTATGAACTTTGGCAACTTGCACCCCAAATCCATATTCCGGAGAAAGAACGTCGGCTCTCTTCAACTGATCAGGGCAAAAATATCCCCACACCTTATTTCCCGCCATGAAATTTCTATCAAAACAAAGAAAAGTAGGAAAAGTGTCATTTTCTACCTAAAAATTGGCATAGCCACATTTCTTTAAAGAAATAGAGCAACAGAATTCATCTCGAAAAGTTAAACAAATGGATTCACAAACTTCAAGCAATAGGCAAACCTATTGGCACTATGGACAAAAAATTCCACTTGTACGTGTCATTGTAGCCATCTTTTGCCATTAATAACCTATTGGCAAAAGGATAATTCGGGTAGAAGATTTCACAAATGCCCAAATTATAGGGTAAAATGTTATTTTTTTTTTCTTTTTTTGGTATTTGGTGATGATTATTTATTTTCATATTCTAACAATTATATTGCATACATTCCAACTTATAAATAAAATTTATTTCAGTGCGAAAACGGATGTGGATTCCTCTAACGGTATGATTCGGAATGGCTTGAAGATGTGTTACAAAGCAAAAAAGAATCATGTTAAATCACATGTGGTCTTCAACAATAATTTTCAGCGGGAGAAAATATATGTTGGCTGATTTATCCTTAAAATATAGGAAAGATTCACTAGAGCTCTTGTCTCGTTGATTATTTTTGCTGAATTATGGATCGGGGTTGCAAGTTGCTAAAGACCATGAAAGTGAGAATGCAAAATGTGTGTTTTAATTTTTGAGGGTGGAAAGTGCCAAAAACTCAATTTTACAGGGTGCAAAATGTTTTTTACTCGGATTAATATTATGGTAATTCGTAGGGGCATTCATCTGGTAAACATTGAGCCAAACTGACCCACATTTGGTACAGAATACATAACCAAATTAACTGATTTTATTCAAATTTTTCAGTTCATCAATTCGGTAAACCAAAATATTCTTTTTTAAAATATAATAAAAAATACTATCCAATATAATAGGTGATATATCATATTTGCATCTTTGTTTTATTATTATTTTAGCTTTGGCGATTAAGAAAAGTAAAAAGTAGTAAAAAAGAAATTAATAGATGGTTGTGTATATGCGGGAAAAAAAAAGTACAACTTCAGTTTTCAGGTAAATATGGTTTATGCCTTTACCGAGCCTTAAAACCAAAACCAAATTTCTTGCAAAATAACAATCAAAAGAATGAACCAAATTTTTTGTTTCCAATTCAAATCATACTGAATTTTCAATTTTCAATTTTCAATTTGGTTCAGTCTGTCAATCAAACTTAAAGGTGAGGTTTCTTTTATATTAAAATGGCATTACATAATCTCACATACGTGCATTGTATAAGTAAAATTAATTATTTTTATGACAGGAGGGGATATATATTACTAAAATAATTCTCTGTCATATTACCTCAAACTGGCCGAACACGGTCCACAATTGTCCAGCCGAGTCAAGACCCGGACCGGAACTTGAGTCTTTCAACCCACAGTAAAATACAACCCTCTTTGCTCATTCTTGTGAAATACAAAGGCAACCTAGTAAGGTAAAAGTTGTGAGCATTGATTTTACATTATGTTGGTACGGATTAATACCGGATCTCCAAATGCACTATTGATTTACCAAGAAATATTGTAACTCCAATAGTCTTTTTAAGCTCCAATGTCAATTCCAAAATTATATATTTGGCATATTTCATTAATAAATTCGGCACAAATACGTGTGTGCAATTTTCATGTTTAAGTAATTAATTACTTTGGCAAATTGATTTGGAGCTTCACTTAAATAAAACAAAGAGTTAATATCTTATGAGCATTTCATTGGCTAATAAACGATAACATGTTTGGCAATGCAATCATGCACAAGTAGTCAGGCTCCTTGTAGGGACATTTAGCAAAATAGCCCTTTTTTGAAAGTCTTTTAAGGAAATGGCACCTCTACTGTAGCCTCGTATTGTACCACTTTCTTATAATTGCACATGGGTCCAGTAACTTTTGAAGTTATTAAGCTTTGGTCCTTATAAAATAGATTTTTACAAAAAACAACATAATTACATAAAATATGAACAGTGTCACCAAATTTTTATCATTTAACGAGTTAAGCATTCTATTCTAAATTTCTCATGTAAGAGGGTTGCTTTGTAAATCCGATTGCTTCATAAACGAAGACTTACGTTGGATCTGGAGTAAAGTACCTATCTTACCCTTTTGAATTTCAAAATATGTGCTTAACTTATTTAATAATTTAAACTTAAAAACACTGTTTTGAAACATAACTTGAGAACACTTTTCTGATGTGGAAGATCAGATTAAACTGCGACCACAGAGCATACTCAGAATACTCAGGCTCTGATACCATTTTGCTTGCACACTGGGGGGAATTATCCCGCACATTTTGTCTCCCGACCAGTAACACCGAGACGGTAAACAAAATCTTCCCAAAGCAGTATCAGATATTATTGAAAACAATAATTTGTACAGCGGAAACATATTTTTGAGAAGATGAAACAGTAGAATGTTACTACTGTTCATCATCATTTTGAGCATTTTTAATGTTTTTGGTTTTTCGATTTTTAATGTTTTTGTATTTTTTGACCATGAGAGAGTTATAACATTTTTAAATAGTAGGGGAATCCCGTCCCTGGGGGAGTTTACTCACTATGCATTATAAAACATATAAAAACTTACAAGATATTATTGCACACAAAGAAGATATTTTATTACAAGAAAAGATGAGAGATTCTCTAGCAACCAAGAAGTGTGGGTTGGAGAATGTCAAGGTGCAAGTTTACAAATGAGGGAAGAGGTCCTTTTATAGGCCTCGGAATTGAAAAACATTACAACATATTGAAGAAAGACTTTGGCATCCACAGCTGCCATTATTACAAACAGTACAAACAGTGCTTAAATAGTGAAAAAGTACATAGGTGGCAATAGTGAATAATAAATATGGTACAAAAGTTGCTGAAATTATTAAAGATTGTTGCTTTGAATTCAGTGCCTTGTTTGATAGCTGAATTATTGCTGCAAATTATTGTCCTTGCTGCTGATACATTTATGGCTTTTGCATTATTTTGCTGAATCTTTGAATGCTGTCTTCATGAGCTGTCTCTTGAAGTTTGTCTTGTAGCTGAAATATTGGTGCTGCTAAACATTATTGCTGAACTGTTAAAGTTTTTGTCTTCTAGTATGTATCTCGGCTGGTTCCTTCTAGATCTGGATTATATTCTGAATCCGGATTATACATATCAGGATTATATCTTGGTGGGTATTCTACACTTGTCATTGCTCTTTTTCCTAGTGTAGTAAGGCGAATCTTGCATCTGTTCTTGGCCGGAATAAATATGCTATGATGAATTGCCTGAAAAATAAGCTTGAGGTCTGAATCTGAATTGGGCATCATATACTGTCGCTGCGTTTTCCTTCGTATTTCCAAAGCTAATTTGAGCTCTTCTATATTGGCTAAAGGATTTATGGCTTCAGGACAATTCCACAATGTTGACATTGGTTCCCATTTTTCATAATTCTCTGTTATCGAAAAGAATGAATGTCCTATTTCTATTCCTGTAGTGTTCCAAATTGGAGGTAGAGATACTATGTCAATCTTGATACTTTCTGCTGCTTGTTGCTCGAATATAAAATTGACAGCGTCTGAAATATGTCGACCTATATGAGTCACTTGTACTGGATCTGATACAAATATTTTTGCTATGAAACCATAGTCTAATAACCTTTGAATGCTGATGAATTCTTCATCTATCCATCCTTCTCTAAAAACTGATGCGTCTATATGAACATTAGGCCATGAAAAATATTTTAGGGTGTAGAATTTTAATGATCCTTCGTGGCGAATAGGTTCTCCCTTCCATTGTAGTAGGCGAGTCTTTGAAATTATTCCTTCTATCTGCTGATTGATAATAATTTGGGCTACTTTTAACATTCTTTTGTAAAAGCTATCTTCTGCTTTTTGCCAAATGATACTCTGAATTTCTTCAGGTAAAGCTAGAACTGTTTGGCAAGGGTTAAAAAAAGTTCGAATAGACAAGAATTGGTAGGATTTATTTTTAATCTCCTTAGGAACATCATTTTGTCTGGGGTTTATTAAATGGGCTGATAACTTTTGATGCTGGGCTAAAAGGTCTTGATAAAATTTGTTAAGGTTGGTAAACTGTTTAGTTATAGTCTCTAAGTCATCTTCGAGTGCTTCTACATCTGGGTTTATGGGTTTCTTTCCCTTTGAAAGTATGTTGGGCTTTGCATTTTCGGCATTAGGCTGTATGTAAAAATTTGGGCCTAAAATTCTTCTTGCTGCTGTTACTGCTTCATGAAAATGTTTAAAGGGCTCCAAGTATCCCTTTGCTACCTTCTGAATGCTTTGTATTGCTCGTTGATAATCTTCAAAGATTCCCACTGAATCTCCTCTAATAACAAGATAAACTGCTGCTTCTTCTATTGGAAAATTTTTGTTTTCTTTTTCGAAATAAAAACATAATGCATTTAATGCTGTTAATTTGCCGACTGAAGGATGAGCTTCCCATAGAGCATTGAGTAAGATACTCTGTTCTTCAGTTATATGAGGGGTATCTTTTGGGAGCTTGAAATTATGTCTAACTGGAAGTGCTATTTTGCCAAAGGTTTTAAAAACTTTTTGAGTGGCTGGATTAAATAACTGAGTTTCTATTGTGAATGCTGGTCTATTCTGGCTAGTTTGTTGAAAATTAGGCCTGAAAGCTGGTCTTCGGACTATTTGGTTGTAAGTTGCAGAGGGAGGTCTTGTTTGTTGGTTGTCTTGGTCGTTGGAAGCCATGATCTGTTTCCCAAAATTAAAGTTAATTGTCTGCTTAATAAATCTGCTATGCTATTGTTTGATCCTTTAATATGTTCAAAATCTACTTTATATCCATTACCTTCTATTGCATTTCTAAAATTTAACCATCTTTTATTATTTTGTTTTCTAGAATTTTCGTTTTTTATAAATCTAACTACAGCTTCACAATCCGTTCTAATGGTAAAAGGTTTATTTAAATATAGTCTAAAATGGTCTATTGCTTTAACTATCCCTGCTATTTCATAATCTAGGCTAGTCCAATTACTTCCTGTTTTATTAAAATTACCACTGGAATAAGCTGATATTTTTTCTTCATTTTTTGGAGAAAATTTATGAGGTTTACATTTTAATATTGCTCCCCATCCTTCTATAGAGCTATCTACTTCTATTATGACATAATCAGTACTTAAGGGTAATTCTAAAGGTTTTAAATCTTTAACAACTTCTTTAATTTTTCTGACTAAGTTAATATCTTCCTGATTAAAATGTCTTTGACCTGATTTTCCTGTTTTCTTATATAATGGTCCGACTAATTTACTAAGTTTAGGAATAAATTTTCTAGAGTAGTTTAATATTCCTAAAAACGCTTGTATTTGTTTTAAGTTTTCTAATTTATCTGGGAAATCTAGAATTTTTTGAGCTATATGAGGTTGTAATTTAATTTGTCCGTTTCCTATTTCTAAACCTAAAAAGCTTATTTTTCTCTTAAAAAGTTCCATTTTCTTTTTAGATACTACTATTCCGTTTTCTTCTATTAAATTAAACACTTGTTTTAAATGATCTTGATGTTGCTTAAAAGTTTCAGAAGCTACTAAAATGTCATCTATATACACTAAACAGAAATCTAAATGTTTAAATATACTATCCATAAATCTTTGAAATATTGCTGGAGCATTTTTTAAACCAAAAGATAGAACATTCCACTCGAAATGTCCTTCACTACAGCTGAAAGCTGTCCATTTTTTGTCTTCTTCTACCATTTTAATTTGATTATATCCGCTTTTTAAATCAAATTTTGAAAATATCTTTTTATTTTGTATAAGATTAATTAACTCATCTTTATTAGGTATTCTATAAGCATCATCTTCTGTATTATCATTAAGTCTCTTATAATTATATACTATTCTAGGTTTTCCTCTTTTTATTTCTGCATTATTTCTTACTATAAAGGCTGCTGATCTATGAGGACTATCACTTCTTCTTATAACACCTATTTCCAACATTTCTTTTATTTGTGTTTTGAATTCTTTTATATCTTCAGGAGTATATTCTATAGCTGCTGTTCTTATAACTATATCTGGGTTTAATATGTTTAGTTTAAAAGTATAGTTTACTTTGTTTTTAGCTAAATCATCTCCTATAAATCCTAACATTTCTAATTTATGCAAAATTCTTTCATTTTCTAGGTTTAAAACTTCTAATCCCTTTCCTATATCTCTAATTTCTTCATCTAATAGGATATCTATAGTTTCAGATTCTATATTATTTTGTTCTAATTCTTTGAAAAAATCGAGTTCATTATTACCATGTCCACCACGCTTCGCAGTCAACTCTGATTGTTTAATGTATCTATTAGTTGGAAAAGTATAATTATGTTTGCTAATAGTAATATAATTTTTTCCTATTAAGATACTACCATTTAATGCACAAATGAAGTTTAGTCCTAAAAGGAATTCATGGCTATTTATGTTATCTGGTGCTATAAGTACTTGTCCTAATGTATATTTACTACTATAATTTCCTGAAAAATCCTTAAATTGTATCCCTATGTTAATTAATTCTTTTGTTATTCTCATTAATCTATTTTCGGCAGTTCTACTAGTAACTGTATAACTTAGTTGTGTTACAAAATCTTTTGGCACAAGACTAGCGCTAAGCATGCTTTTTGTACTTCCTGTATCTAAAATGGCTTTAGTTTCAATATATTTTTCTTGATTACACCATATTCGACAATCTAAAAGTATTAGACTACTAGTATAAGGTACTTGTAGTTGGGGTTCATACGCTGTATTTTGTAAATGAGTTTCTTCTAATTGTTGGTTAATTTCATCAAGTTCTTCTATTAAGACACCCTTTCCTTTATTTTGATGACTATTTATGTTTTCATTATTTTTTATTTTTAATTCTATTAATTGTATTCTTAAATCTAAATTCTCTATTTTATGGCTTAGAACTTCTATAGATTCTAGTTTTTTACTAGGTTTGAAAGATACATCTGTTTCTATATTATATACGTCTTTAGCACAAATAAAACAAATTTCGTCAAAACATATATTGCACTGATATCTTAAATGCATATCAGGATATAATCTACAAATACTACAGGCCATACTCATAGTTCCCTTTCCATTTATATATTTATGTTCACATGAATTATTCATATAGGTATATTCTATTATATTTGGAATTTCTGGTCCTTCTTCACTTACTATACTAAATATGCTTTCATTATCACTTTCATTACCGTCTATACTTACTACGTCTTCATCTAATTGTTCTGCTATGGCTGCCCGTTCCATATTAAACTGTCTTTTCGGACATCTATTAGCTAAATGTTTAGGATCTCCACAAATATAACATGTGCATTTTCTTGTTGATGGCTTTTTAACATAATTAGGTGGCTTTCTTCCTTGCCTATATTGTCTAAAACTAGATTTTGGTTTATTTGATTTTCTTAATATTTTGCGTTTTGACTTAAAGTAATTCTTCTGTCCATATTGTTGTGGGGTGTATATAGCTTTTCTACAAAACTCATAAGATTGCTTTCTAATTTGTTCTCTAATAAATTCTTCTTTACACCATTCCTGAAGTTTAAAGAAAGTATATTGTACTCTAGGTCCTATACCTAATCCTGTAAGATTGCCATTAGTTTTTATCCATTCTTCATGTATTCTTTTTCCTAAATCTTGTGGTAATTTCGTAAAATACCTATTACATAATTCTTCATCAAATGTTTTATTAGCTTCTCCTATTAATCTTGTAAAATCTTGACTAAAGGGTATAATATATTTCATATCTGTTATAGTGAGTTGTTCTAGGTTTCTAAGTGCTGTATCTTGTATGAATGTATTTTCTCTTCCTGGATCTATACCTATTATTAATGTTCTAATAAAACTAGTAAAATTATAAGGATTATTTCCTAAGGCCTTTATTTCATTAATTCTATTAGGATCTTTCTTCTTCTTGCTTTGCCAGATAGATAATGCTGTAGGTCCTAAACAGGTTTCTAAAAAGTTAAACATATCCATATCTGCTTTTTTATTTATTTCCCAATGTCTTACTACACATTGTTCCCATATATTTATTTCTTCTGGCCACATTTGTGGACTTCCTAATTCAATTACTAACATGGTTCCACTCATGGTTTTTCCTATGGGTTGTCTTGATCCTATATATTTATTTGGCTGGGTTGATCCATATTCATATGTGGGACTTTTCCATTCTGGTCTACCACTCATTTCTACATTTCTAGCTGGAACTTCACTATAATCTGGTTCTACTCTAGTTCTTTTTCCTATATTACTACTAGTACTTGCTTGACTATCTGCCATAAAAGCTACTTCGTTATTACCTTTCTCTTTATTTTTAAAGAATTTTTCAAATTCTATTTTTCCTGAACATATATCATCAACTAAATCAATATTATAATATTGTTTAAATTCTTCTTCAGCTGATTCTAAATTGATATCTAAATTCATTGCTTCAAAATACATTTATCTACTAATTCTCTTAAATTATTTATCTCAAAATTTTTTCTTAATATTTCTTCCATATTTTTTGGTCTATAATCATTTTTGAGCTGACTTTCTAATTGTCTAATCTCTTCATCTATTTCTTCTATATTTTCTTCCTCTTCATCTTCTTCGCTTTCTATATTAGATAATATTTCCCAATTAGCAAATCTACTAGTTATTCTAACTTCTTCTTCTATAATATTCATGTAGCTTGTTTCAGTTTCATTATCAGTTTCTTCTTCTAGATCTTCTAAATTTTCTTTGGGATTTTGTTTTTGGTAATTAAGGAATCTAATAGAAGTTTGACCTCTACTGTTTGTATACATTACACTTTCTCCTGGAACTTTGACAGTCTCATTTTCTTCTAAATGCTTGGTTAATTCCATTCTTCTCCATTTAAATCGTTATTATCTATATTTAAAGGTTTAATCATTTTTACTCCTACTGAGGCTAATCCATCTATTATCCCATCTATATTAATTTTATATTGAGGAAAACTATTATTGGTTACTCTTCCTAAAAATGCTATAGAAACTACTAAGTTGTTACCATCATATGTTTCATATCCTCTAGTTTGTAATCCTATAGTAATTTTATTAATATCTTTAATACTTTTCATCATGTTCGGAGCTACATAAAATATTCCTACATTATTAGTCATATCTATTTCCATACTAGCAAATACTGCTCTCCTAGCATCAGACCAACTCTTATCTAATAATAAAACTAAAACCTTTCCACCGGTTCCCTTTCTAGTTAATCCTTTTATTCCTACAATAATTAATCCTAAATGTATATACTTTTGCTTTAATTGTTTTAATTGTTTTATACATTCCGGGCTAACTAAGCTTATATTTTCAGCATTTGTTGTAACTTTTACTTCTTTTTCTCTAAATTTCTTGATTAAATGTGTGTTAAAATCCATTTTTCCTACTTTGTATAATGTTTTAGGTTTTAACTTATCTATTCCCTTGTTATTATATAAATTAAGATTTTCTTCTACGTCTATTATCTCTTCTAATTCTACTTCTCTAGCTGAGCTTTGACTTCCTGATCCTCTAAACATTCGTTTAGTGAAAGTATTACTTATTTTTCCTTTCTCTTTTTCTTTATTACTTGATTCACTTATAGTTCTACTAGTACCACTAAATGATCTCATCATTTTTTACCAGTATATATATTTTTTAGGTTCTTTTTTAGGTTTTTCAGATTCTTCTAGTGCTAAATTTGATAATCTTTCTTCTATACTATCTTGTAAATCTCCTTTAATCACTTGAGATACTGTGTCTATTTTAGTACTTAATTTTTCTAACTTATTTTCTAACTTATCTATTCTTTCGAATATTTGTAGAATTAAAGCGAATTGAATATTCCAAAGTTTAGGGTACAATTTATCTGAATTACTAGTTCCTTGATAGGTAGTAAATCCTTCTTCAGTATATAGATATTTATTTGCTTGTTCAATGGCTCTTTTATATTCTAATCTATTGTCTAGACTATTCATCCACTAACTATTCGTTCTATATTTTTTAGCGTTTTACCTGTTTCTAAGTTTTGAGCTTCAACTTTATTTATTTTTTCTATTACTTGGCTTAGAGTTTTCTTAGTTTCAAGTTCTAATTGTTTTAGCTTATTACTTTCAAGCTATATTTTAACTCTATTATTTCGTCTTTAGTGGGGAAAAGCTTATTATATTTCTTAACTATTTTTAGAGTTTCTCAGATTGTTGTTTAATATAATCTAAATTATTATTTTCACCCTTCTTTATTATTTCTCTATTTATTAAAACGGTTTCTTTTAATGATTCTAACGTTTTACAAAGTTTAGCGTTATTTATTTCTAAGTTTGATGCTAAAGATATAAATAAATCTGTTAAACTATTTAAGTGTTTATTTTCTGAATGTAAATTATGCTTAAAACTTGAATCAAATCTACAAATAAATTTATGTTTATCTAAAGAGATTACGGTTCTATCGGCTAAACTATATTCTAAATCTAGATATTCTAATCTTTTATAATTAGAAGAAGCTATTTTAATAAAAGGCTGCTATTAATATATTCAATATTAAAAGGTACTTAATATAGTTTTCGTGATCTCTTAATCTAGGAGGTATGTTAAGATAATTATTAACCCAATGTTCTCTCCTAATTATTAATTGATTTCGTAATTCTAATATTAATTCTGTATTCGTATAATCTAAGTTTTCTAAGGTATTAAGACAATCAATAAAAGCACTTAAAATATGAGCAGGAATTGGCATGTATGTAAATTATGAAGGTAATAAAAGTTTTTATGCAGATTTATAAAAGCGGGTTGGGATTCCCTTTTCTTTAAAATATGTCTAATTACTCTCATGGGTTTATATAAATTCACCGTAAACTAAAGGGACCAAAAATAAAAACAAAGCATAAATACTTAAAAAATAAAAATTACTTGCCATGTGTCGGTTTTTGCTTGGTTTTAGCTATTTTGACTTAGTCAAAAATAGTGGCTTGTTTTTGCAAATCTGAGGGACTAAAGTGCAATTTCTATGGTGCTAGACACTTAAAATTTTTGTGGAATGGGGCTAGAGGCTTAATAGCTTATGTAAAATGGGGCTATTTCCCCAATTTTCCCCTCCTTGTAATGGTCATATGTAAAAGTGTCAAATTGGCCTTAAAGGGGATGATCCATTTAAGTCCCCTTGAAGGCCTTTTAAAACCTTGTCTCATTTAAGGCTTTGTCGAGGCCAGTCTTAAAGAGGACAATACATTTAAAGAGACTTACCTAATGGGTCCGGCTGGGCCCATTAATAATAATATTATTCCATAATTATAAATAAAAAAAAATAGTGTGCAACGGTCAAAATTTTGACCGTTGCCCACTATGGCTAACGGCACTTAGCAATTCTTTGCACTTTTGTGCAAAAAGAATTGCTTTGCTGTACAACGGCCAGAATTATTTCTGGTCGTTCCACAACAACATGTTCCTTTTTCTTTTTTCTTTTTTTTGCTATCCTATTATTTTTAAATTAATATTCTTAATTAATATGTACTTTTTTATATTTGTTGTTTTGTACAATCTAGTTGAGAATTTGTATCACTTATGTATTCATGTATTTGAGAAGTTCACCAAATTAAATTCAATAAAATCGAGGTATTTAAGTAAATGAAGTAATTGTATTCATGTATTTTGTAATTGTATTACTTTGTATTTTGTACAACCTAGTCAATTATATTACTTTGTAATAAATGTAATTACTAAAATGACTATTTTTATATATAGCCAAAATAAATAAAAGAATTAAAAAAAAATCACTAGATAAATATTGAAATGAAATGATAAACAAATGCACAAATAATTAAAAAAAAAAACCTCATTGCCCAAAGCCAAAGGTGATTCAATTTTGGGAGTCCCTTTAAGGCCCCTTAAGATCTCTGTCTCATTTAAGTCTCGGCCCCTTTACTAGGGGCCCAGACGCCCCCTTAGTAAAGGGGACCTAAAGGGGCCAGATCGACTCGTCCTCTTTAACTAAAGGGACAGATCAATCCGGCCTCCCACAAACAAAGGGGCCTAACGAGACCAATAAATCCGGCCCTTTAGGCCCGTTTGACACCTTTAGTCATATGCAATGATTCCACGTTCAAGAGTTATCCGATGCAAAATTCTATTAACAGAAGTATGCGTTCTATGCCAATCAACTACAATTTTCTGGTCGATATACTGAGTAAATTCCTTCCACTCACCAATTTCAAAAATAAATATAACGAATCTAATCATATTAATTTCTTGTAAAGACGTGTTAAGATATACTACTTTGTAACTTGGGAGAAAGTTATTTTCAACAAGAGTTAGGAAACCCCTACTAAAATTCCTCAAGAGACGACCAACATCTTTGTAACTTGGGAGAAAGTTATTTTCAACAAGAGTTAGGAAACCCCTACTAAAATTCCTCAAGAGACGATCATGTTGGTGGGACATTTAGCCAAATAGCCCTTTTTTGAAAATCCTTTAAGGTAATAGCACATTTACTGTAGCCTCGTACTGTACCAATTTCTTATAATTGCACATGGGTTCAGTAACTTTTGAATTTATTAAACTTTGGTCCTCATAAAATAATTTTTTTTATAAAAGCAACATAATTACATAAAATATGAACAATGTCACCAAATTTTTATCATTTAACGAGTTAAGCATTCTATTCTAAAATTCTCATGCAAGAGGATTGCTTTGTAAATCCGATTGCTTCATAAAGTACCTATCTTACCCTTTTGAATTTCAAAATATATTCTTAACTGATTTAATAATTTAAACTTAAAATCACTATTTTGAAACATAACTTGAGAACACCTTTCTGATGTGGAAGATCAGATAAAACTGCGACCACAGAGCATACTCAAAATACTCAAACTCTGATACCAGATTGCTTGCACGTTGGGGGGAATTATCCCGCATATTTTGTCTCCCGACCAGTAACACCGAGACGGTAAACAAAATCTTCCCAAAGCAGTACCAAAGATTATTGAAAACAATAATTTGTATAGCGGAAACATGTTTTTGAGACGATGAAAGAGTAGAGTGTTACTACTGTTCATCATCATTTTTGGGCATTTTTAATGTTTTTGGATTTTTTATTTTTTAATATTTTTGTATTTTTTGACCATGAGAGAGTTAAAACATTTTAAATAATAGGGGAATCCCGTCCCTAGGGGTAAACTACTCACTATGCATTTTAATAAAGCATATTACAAGAGATTTTTTGGTCACAAAATAGATATTTTATTACAAGAAATGATAGAGAGATTCTCTAGCAACCAAGAAGTGTAGGTTGGAGAATGTAAAAGGGGCGATTTTTACAAATGAAGGATGAGGGGAAAATTGCATTTTTAGTCCCATAACTTTGCCCCAGTACACTTTTGGTCCCATAAGTTACGGGATTCTCACTTTACGTCCCATATGTTTCACAAATTCTCACTTTTGGTCCCATCCGTCTATTTTTACGAAAAATGGCACGTGAGTGGCACGTGCGCCGGTTGCCAGGGGGGCGAATTGTTCAATTTTCACTGTTTGGGGGCAAATCTGAAATTTTGGAAAGTCAATTGGGGCAAAATCTAAAATTTTTAAATCGTCTTCTCAACCGATTTAAGGACGGCTTCGAGCAGAAATTCAGCCGGTGTTAATGGCATTGCACTCAGGGACCCACGTCGGTGTTTTTCCGGCGAATTTGGGCTCGATTTTAGCCATTTTCAACGTCATTTTTTCACAGCAAAACATGACCTTCTCCCGCGCGTTTCCAGGCAAATTCACAGCTACCATGACCGGGAATTCACTGCTGCAATGAAGAAGAAGATGGGTTGCTGTCAAATTCCAAAATTTTGCCCCAAATCGGCTTTTCAAAATTTCAAATTTTGCCCCAAAACAGTGAAAATTGAACAATCCCCCCCCCCAAACCAGCTGGCAACCGGGCACGTGCCACTCACGTGCCATTTTCCGTTAAAAATAGACGGATGGGACCAAAAGTGAGAATTTGTGAAACATATGGGACGTAAAGTGAGAATCCCGTAACTTATGGGACCAAAAGTGTACCGGGGCAAACTTACGGGACTAAAAATGCGATTTTCCCGAAGGATGAGGTCCTTTTATAGGCCTCGACACGAAGAAAATTACAACAAACTGAATAAAAATTTGGCATCCGAACTGCCATTATTACAAACAGTACAGAACAGTAAAAAAGTACATAGGTGGCAAACTTGAATAGTAAATATGGTACAAAAGTCTTTGAAATTTTGAATGTTGTCTGGTAATAACAGTCCCTTGACTTTATTGCTCCTGTCTTGTAGCGGAATTATTACTTCTAGACTGTTGCTTTGTTGAAATATTTGCTGCTTTCATTAGTGCTTCAATTATTGTCCTTGCTGAATTTATGACTTTGATTATTGGATGAAATTCTGTCTTTTGGTATGTGTCTTGGCTTGTTCCTTCTAGATATGGATTATATTCTGAATCTTGGATTATACATATCACGATCATATCCTGGTGGGTATTCCACACTTGTCATTGCTCTTTTTCCTAGTGTACTAAGGCGAACTTTGCATCTGGTCTTGGCCGAACTAAATATGCTACGATGAGGTGCCTGAAAAATAAGCTTGATGTCTGAATCTGAATTAGGCATCATGTAATGTCGCTGCGTTTTCCTCCGTATTTCCAAAGCTAATTTGAGATCTTCTATATTTGCTAAGGGATTAATGGCTTCATGAAATTCCACAATGTGACATTGATTCCCATTTTTCATAATTCTCGATATTGAAATAAATGATGCCCTATTTCTACTCCTGTATTGTTCCAAATTGGAAGTAGAGCTACTATGTCAAGCTTGAGACTTTCTGCTGCTCTTTGCTCGAATATAAAATTGATCGTATCTGAAATATGTCCTCCTAGATGTGTTACTTGAATTGAATCCGATACAAAAATCTTTGAAACAAAACCATAATCTAATAACCGTGAACGCTGATAAAAATATCATCTATCCATCTTTCTCTAAAAATTGAGGCGTCTATGTGAACATTAGGCCATGAAAAGTATCTAAGTGTGTAGAATTTTAGTGATCCTTCATGGCGAATAGGCTCCCCTTTCCATGTAGTAGGCGAGTCTTTGAATTATTCCTTCTATCTGCTGATTGATAACAATTTGAGCTACCTTTAATATTTTTGAATAAAAACCCTTATTCTACTTTCTTCCAAATTATATTCTGAATTTCTTCAGGTAAGGCTAAAACTGTTTGCAAGGGTTAAAAAAAAGTTCGAACGGACAAAAATTGGTGGTTTATCTTTAATTTTCCTTGGGAACATCATTCTGTCTAGGATTTATTAAATGAGCTGATATTTTTGATGCTGGACTAAAAGGTTTTGATAAAATTTATTAAGATTGGTAAACTATTTGGTTATGGTTTCAAGATCTTCTTTGAGTGATTCTACATCTGGGTTTAAATGCGCTTTTCCTTTGAAAGTAATTTGGGTTTTGCATTTTCGGCATTGGGCTGAATATAAAAATTTGGGCCTAGAAGTCTTTTTGTTGCTGCTACTGCTTCATGAAAATGTTTAAAGGGCTCTAAATATCCCTTTGTTACTTTCTAATACTTTGTATTGCTTATTGATAATTTTCAAAGATTTCCCACTGGATTTCCTCTAATAACAAGATAAGCTGCTGCTTCGTCTATTGGAAAATTTTTGTTTCTTTTTCGAAGTAAAAACATAGTGCATTTAATGCTGTTAATTTGTCGGCTGAAGTATGAGCTCCCCATAGAGCATTGAGTAAAATACTCTGCTCTTCAGTTATATGAGGGGTATCTTTTGGGAGCTTGAAATTATGTCTAACTGGAAGTGCTATTTGCCAAAGGCTTTGAAACATTTTGAGTGGCTGGATTAAAGAATTGTGTTTCAACTGAAAGGCTGGTCTATTTTGATATTTTGCTGAAAGTTAGGCCTGAAAGCTGGTCATCTGGCTTGGTGGTTATAAGCTGCAGAGAGAGGTCTTGTTTGTTGATTTCCTTGGTTGTTGGAAGTCATGATCTGTGACCCAAATTAAAGTTAACTGTCTGCTTAATAAATTTGCTATGCATTGTTTGATCCTTTAATATGTTCAAATTCTACTTTATATCTATTACCTTCTATTGCATTTCTAAAATTTAACTTCTTTTATTTTTTGTTTTCTAGAATTTTCATTTTTTATGAACTACTAACTACAGCTTCACAGTCTGTTCTAATGTAAAAGGTTTATTTAAATATAATCTAAAATGGTCTATTGCTTTAACTATTCCTGCTATTTCATAATCTAGACTGGTCCCATTGCTTCCTGTTTTATTAAATTTCCACTGGAATATGCAGATATTTTTCTTCACTTT